>JBBPBX010067461.1:0-19398 GCA_038048925.1 Garcialebias charrua | reverse complement strand
AAAACATGGTCTGCAACAGGTTACCCAATGATTATGGCACTGAGACAACAGAGGTAACGAAAAACAGACTCTATCTGACTGCGATGGCTGGGAATCGAACCCAGGTCAACTGCTTGGAAGGCAGCTATGCTCACCACTATACCACCATCGCTACGGAAAACAAGACCATCTGGCAGCAAAAATTTGAAACTCACAGGCACAACCCGACTGTGGCTGGTAATTTCGGAGTTCTTTTATATTCAGGGATGTATTTAATTTTTTCATATGAAGCTTGGCTACTGTATCCTAGATCTTGCAAGCAGATCGCTATTTCTGGCTCTCAGTTAGCACGGTCATGGTTTTATAGTGTTTTTTATTTATTTTTAGCACTTCTTTTCTAACAATTTTTGCTTTTTGCTAGCATTTTTCTAGTTTTGGACCTAGCAAGATTTTTAGAGTCATCTGCTATTGTTTTGCTTCTACTTTATCTTAAATAGCATCTTCCTGATTATTGTGTCATTCTCTGAGGCTTTTTTTTAATATGATGCCATTCTGGTGAGTGATGTGAGCATGTCAAAAACATGTGAGATACTACGTCATGTTTTTGGACACTGGGAGAAAACCTGAGTACTAGACAAAAAAGCATATGTTTACATAAAAACATGTAAACTTGACCCAGAAACACTCCAGGCCCACCCAGGGCCTAAACCTTAGACCCTCTTGGTGTGAGGCAACATTGCTTAGCACTAAATCATGCTGCTTTATCTCCCAAAACTTTACTCTTTCATAAAATAGTTCCTCATTAGAATCCTTCCTTTGATAGCAAGTGGGAAAAAAAAGAGTTAAAAAAAATCATGCTACAATGCATTCACATTTTTCCATTCTAGCAGTATGTAGTGATGCCTTCATGGCTACAAAAAGAACGGGCAAATGTACATGAGTTTGATTCACCTGCCATTGTTTTTTGTGTTTACTATAGAATGTGAAGTCATATTCAAGTTTTATGGTTAGATATCCTTCCTTCCAAAACATGGTCTGCAACAGGTTACCCAATGATTATGGCACTGAGACAACAGAGGTAACGAAAAACAGACTCTATCTGACTGCGATGGCTGGGAATCGAACCCAGGTCAACTGCTTGGAAGGCAGCTATGCTCACCACTATACCACCATCGCTACGGAAAACAAGACCATCTGGCAGCAAAAATTTGAAACTCACAGGCACAACCCGACTGTGGCTGGTAATTTCGGAGTTCTTTTATATTCAGGGATGTATTTAATTTTTTCATATGAAGCTTGGCTACTGTATCCTAGATCTTGCAAGCAGATCGCTATTTCTGGCTCTCAGTTAGCACGGTCATGGTTTTATAGTGTTTTTTATTTATTTTTAGCACTTCTTTTCTAACAATTTTTGCTTTTTGCTAGCATTTTTCTAGTTTTGGACCTAGCAAGATTTTTAGAGTCATCTGCTATTGTTTTGCTTCTACTTTATCTTAAATAGCATCTTCCTGATTATTGTGTCATTCTCTGAGGCTTTTTTTTAATATGATGCCATTCTGGTGAGTGATGTGAGCATGTCAAAAACATGTGAGATACTACGTCATGTTTTTGGACACTGGGAGAAAACCTGAGTACTAGACAAAAAAGCATATGTTTACATAAAAACATGTAAACTTGACCCAGAAACACTCCAGGCCCACCCAGGGCCTAAACCTTAGACCCTCTTGGTGTGAGGCAACATTGCTTAGCACTAAATCATGCTGCTTTATCTCCCAAAACTTTACTCTTTCATAAAATAGTTCCTCATTAGAATCCTTCCTTTGATAGCAAGTGGGAAAAAAAAGAGTTAAAAAAAATCATGCTACAATGCATTCACATTTTTCCATTCTAGCAGTATGTAGTGATGCCTTCATGGCTACAAAAAGAACGGGCAAATGTACATGAGTTTGATTCACCTGCCATTGTTTTTTGTGTTTACTATAGAATGTGAAGTCATATTCAAGTTTTATGGTTAGATATCCTTCCTTCCAAAACCTGGTCTGCAACAGGTTACCCAATGATTATGGCACTGAGACAACAGAGGTAACGAAAAACAGACTCTATCTGACTGCGATGGCTGGGAATCGAACCCAGGTCAACTGCTTGGAAGGCAGCTATGCTCACCACTATACCACCATCGCTACGGAAAACAAGACCATCTGGCAGCAAAAATTTGAAACTCACAGGCACAACCCGACTGTGGCTGGTAATTTCGGAGTTCTTTTATATTCAGGGATGTATTTAATTTTTTCATATGAAGCTTGGCTACTGTATCCTAGATCTTGCAAGCAGATCGCTATTTCTGGCTCTCAGTTAGCACGGTCATGGTTTTATAGTGTTTTTTATTTATTTTTAGCACTTCTTTTCTAACAATTTTTGCTTTTTGCTAGCATTTTTCTAGTTTTGGACCTAGCAAGATTTTTAGAGTCATCTGCTATTGTTTTGCTTCTACTTTATCTTAAATAGCATCTTCCTGATTATTGTGTCATTCACTGAGGCTTTGTTCTAATATGATGCCATTCTGGTGAGTGATGTGAGCATGTCAAAAACATGTGAGATACTACGTCATGTTTTTGGACACTGGGAGAAAACCTGAGTACTAGACAAAAAAGCATATGTTTACATAAAAACATGTAAACTTGACCCAGAAACACTCCAGGCCCACCCAGGGCCTAAACCTTAGACCCTCTTGGTGTGAGGCAACATTGCTTAGCACTAAATCATGCTGCTTTATCTCCCAAAACTTTACTCTTTCATAAAATAGTTCCTCATTAGAATCCTTCCTTTGATAGCAAGTGGGAAAAAAAAGAGTTAAAAAAAATCATGCTACAATGCATTCACATTTTTCCATTCTAGCAGTATGTAGTGATGCCTTCATGGCTACAAAAAGAACGGGCAAATGTACATGAGTTTGATTCACCTGCCATTGTTTTTTGTGTTTACTATAGAATGTGAAGTCATATTCAAGTTTTATGGTTAGATATCCTTCCTTCCAAAACATGGTCTGCAACAGGTTACCCAATGATTATGGCACTGAGACAACAGAGGTAACGAAAAACAGACTCTATCTGACTGCGATGGCTGGGAATCGAACCCAGGTCAACTGCTTGGAAGGCAGCTATGCTCACCACTATACCACCATCGCTACGGAAAACAAGACCATCTGGCAGCAAAAATTTGAAACTCACAGGCACAACCCGACTGTGGCTGGTAATTTCGGAGTTCTTTTATATTCAGGGATGTATTTAATTTTTTCATATGAAGCTTGGCTACTGTATCCTAGATCTTGCAAGCAGATCGCTATTTCTGGCTCTCAGTTAGCACGGTCATGGTTTTATAGTGTTTTTTATTTATTTTTAGCACTTCTTTTCTAACAATTTTTGCTTTTTGCTAGCATTTTTCTAGTTTTGGACCTAGCAAGATTTTTAGAGTCATCTGCTATTGTTTTGCTTCTACTTTATCTTAAATAGCATCTTCCTGATTATTGTGGCTTGGCTCACGAAGGAGGCAGACGCATTCCCTTCCCTCTCCCGTCCTTCCCCCCCCCTGCTGCTGGCAGCTCCACAGCAAAGCACCTCGAACGCAAATTAAGATGGATTGGAGGTTTGGGCATTCGATTCTACAAAGAAGATTTCCACAGAAGAAGGCACAAGGAGAGCCTTTTCAACCTCACAGAGTGACGGAGGATACGCCATGGATTCCGCCATGGATTCCGTGGATTTCTGGGTGTGCTCTGTGGAGGTGAAGAATCTTGGATTATATTGGATTATGATGGCAGCGCTTTGCTTTTTGGCATTTGTGGAGCACTGGTCTATCGCAAAAGAGGGAGACTTCAGCAGGACTTAATGCCTGGAGCACCCGACGTCTGGTCTGCGCTGTGACCTCGAGAAATCAGCTGTGTGCGAGCTTATTCGGGGGGTGAACAGATCAACCTTGGTTTTAGGACTCTGTTCGCTGTGGTCAACATCAGAATTCAGCTGTTTGAGAGCTTATCCAGAGGGTGAGCTGGTCACCCTTGGACTTAGGACTCGGGTCGCTGTGGTCAACATCTGAGGTCAGAGTTGGATCAGTGGAAAAAAAAAAAGTCCCGAATTGGATCATATGAACAGAATCGCCCTTACAGACTGAAGGCTGCTGAAATTACAATGTGTGCCTGATGTGAAAATATTTGTATTTCTTATCTGGCTCCCTTGGAAACAGCCTTGGAAAAGGCTGGATATCTAATTTCTCCTGAGACGTGGCTACTGTGGAAAAAAGCTGTTCTTGTCTTGTCTGCTACCCCCCCCCTCCCCCGGAGAACTTTTCTATGAGCGTTATCGGAGGCATCCGGAATGTATCATGGACAGATCCTCCCTGCCTCAGTCTCAACATGCAACATGTAACTGTGCTAAATGTGCTTATGATATGGTTTTTACTGGGTCATGCGGTGTCTTGCAGACAAAATGTGATTCATTTTTTTTAATATCAACGCTGTAACCCCCATGGTTTCTTTCCCTGTTTTCCCACCTTTGACCTTCATCCTGAGACGGATGAGAGAGGCCGCGCTGAAGAACATGTCATGTGTTTTGATAAGGCAGCAGCTTTACACACTCAAACCCTCTCCTGGATGACTGTGCATACATAATCACGCTGTATCGATGAAAATTGGTGCAATGTTAATAAAATCTCTTGTATCTTGTATCTTGTATCTTCCTGATTCTTGTGTCATTCACTGAGGCTTTGTTCTAATATAATGCCATTCTGGTGAGTGATGTGAGCATGTCAAAAACATGTGAGATACTACGTCATGTTTTTGGACACTGGGAGAAAACCTGAGTACTAGACAAAAAAGCATATGTTTACATAAAAACATGTAAACTTGACCCAGAAACACTCCAGGCCCACCCAGGGCCTAAACCTTAGACCCTCTTGGTGTGAGGCAACATTGCTTAGCACTAAATCATGCTGCTTTATCTCCCAAAACTTTACTCTTTCATAAAATAGTTCCTCATTAGAATCCTTCCTTTGATAGCAAGTGGGAAAAAAAAGAGTTAAAAAAATCATGCTACAATGCATTCACATTTTTCCATTCTAGCAGTATGTAGTGATGCCTTCATGGCTACAAAAAGAACGGGCAAATGTACATGAGTTTGATTCACCTGCCATTGTTTTTTGTGTTTACTATAGAATGTGAAGTCATATTCAAGTTTTACGGTTAGATATCCTTCCTTCCAAAACATGGTCTGCAACAGGTTACCCAATGATTATGGCACTGAGACAACAGAGGTAACGAAAAACAGACTCTATCTGACTGCGATGGCTGGGAATCGAACCCAGGTCAACTGCTTGGAAGGCAGCTATGCTCACCACTATACCACCATCGCTACGGAAAACAAGACCATCTGGCAGCAAAAATTTGAAACTCACAGGCACAACCCGACTGTGGCTGGTAATTTCGGAGTTCTTTTATATTCAGGGATGTATTTAATTTTTTCATATGAAGCTTGGCTACTGTATCCTAGATCTTGCAAGCAGATCGCTATTTCTGGCTCTCAGTTAGCACGGTCATGGTTTTATAGTGTTTTTTTTTTTAGCACTTTTTTTTCCTAACAATTTTTGCTTTTTGCTAGCATTTTTCTAGTTTTGGACCTAGCAAGATTTTTAGAGTAATCTGCTATTGTTTTGCTTCTACTTTATCTTAAATAGCATCTTCCTGATTATTGTGTCATTCTCTGAGGCTTTTTTTTAATATGATGCCATTCTGGTGAGTGATGTGAGCATGTCAAAAACATGTGAGATACTACGTCATGTTTTTGGACACTGGGAGAAAACCTGAGTACTAGACAAAAAAGCATATGTTTACATAAAAACATGTAAACTTGACCCAGAAACACTCCAGGCCCACCCAGGGCCTAAACCTTAGACCCTCTTGGTGTGAGGCAACATTGCTTAGCACTAAATCATGCTGCTTTATCTCCCAAAACTTTACTCTTTCATAAAATAGTTCCTCATTAGAATCCTTCCTTTGATAGCAAGTGGGAAAAAAAAGAGTTAAAAAAATCATGCTACAATGCATTCACATTTTTCCATTCTAGCAGTATGTAGTGATGCCTTCATGGCTACAAAAAGAACGGGCAAATGTACATGAGTTTGATTCACCTGCCATTGTTTTTTGTGTTTACTATAGAATGTGAAGTCATATTCAAGTTTTACGGTTAGATATCCTTCCTTCCAAAACATGGTCTGCAACAGGTTACCCAATGATTATGGCACTGAGACAACAGAGGTAACGAAAAACAGACTCTATCTGACTGCGATGGCTGGGAATCGAACCCAGGTCAACTGCTTGGAAGGCAGCTATGCTCACCACTATACCACCATCGCTACGGAAAACAAGACCATCTGGCAGCAAAAATTTGAAACTCACAGGCACAACCCGACTGTGGCTGGTAATTTCGGAGTTCTTTTATATTCAGGGATGTATTTAATTTTTTCATATGAAGCTTGGCTACTGTATCCTAGATCTTGCAAGCAGATCGCTATTTCTGGCTCTCAGTTAGCTCTCATGGTTTTATAGTGTTTTTTATTTTTTTTAGCACTTTTTTTCTAACAATTTTTGCTTTTTGCTAGCATTTTTCTAGTTTTGGACCTAGCAAGATTTTTAGAGTCATCTGCTATTGTTTTGCTTCTACTTTATCTTAAATAGCATCTTCCTGATTATTGTGTCATTCTCTGAGGCTTTTTTTTAATATGATGCCATTCTGGTGAGTGATGTGAGCATGTCAAAAACATGTGAGATACTACGTCATGTTTTTGGACACTGGGAGAAAACCTGAGTACTAGACAAAAAAGCATATGTTTACATAAAAACATGTAAACTTGACCCAGAAACACTCCAGGCCCACCCAGGGCCTAAACCTTAGACCCTCTTGGTGTGAGGCAACATTGCTTAGCACTAAATCATGCTGCTTTATCTCCCAAAACTTTACTCTTTCATAAAATAGTTCCTCATTAGAATCCTTCCTTTGATAGCAAGTGGGAAAAAAAAGAGTTAAAAAAATCATGCTACAATGCATTCACATTTTTCCATTCTAGCAGTATGTAGTGATGCCTTCATGGCTACAAAAAGAATGGGCAAATGTACATGAGTTTGATTCACCTGCCATTGTTTTTTGTGTTTACTATAGCATGTGAAGTCATATTCAAGTTTTACGGTTAGATATCCTTCCTTCCAAAACCTGGTCTGCAACAGGTTACCCAATGATTATGGCACTGAGACAACAGAGGTAACGAAAAACAGACTCTATCTGACTGCGATGGCTGGGAATCGAACCCAGGTCAACTGCTTGGAAGGCAGCTATGCTCACCACTATACCACCATCGCTACGGAAAACAAGACCATCTGGCAGCAAAAATTTGAAACTCACAGGCACAACCCGACTGTGGCTGGTAATTTCGGAGTTCTTTTATATTCAGGGATGTATTTAATTTTTTCATATGAAGCTTGGCTACTGTATCCTAGATCTTGCAAGCAGATCGCTATTTCTGGCTCTCAGTTAGCACGGTCATGGTTTTATAGTGTTTTTTATTTATTTTTAGCACTTCTTTTCTAACAATTTTTGCTTTTTGCTAGCATTTTTCTAGTTTTGGACCTAGCAAGATTTTTAGAGTCATCTGCTATTGTTTTGCTTCTACTTTATCTTAAATAGCATCTTCCTGATTATTGTGTCATTCACTGAGGCTTTGTTCTAATATGATGCCATTCTGGTGAGTGATGTGAGCATGTCAAAAACATGTGAGATACTACGTCATGTTTTTGGACACTGGGAGAAAACCTGAGTACTAGACAAAAAAGCATATGTTTACATAAAAACATGTAAACTTGACCCAGAAACACTCCAGGCCCACCCAGGGCCTAAACCTTAGACCCTCTTGGTGTGAGGCAACATTGCTTAGCACTAAATCATGCTGCTTTATCTCCCAAAACTTTACTCTTTCATAAAATAGTTCCTCATTAGAATCCTTCCTTTGATAGCAAGTGGGAAAAAAAAGAGTTAAAAAAATCATGCTACAATGCATTCACATTTTTCCATTCTAGCAGTATGTAGTGATGCCTTCATGGCTACAAAAAGAACGGGCAAATGTACATGAGTTTGATTCACCTGCCATTGTTTTTTGTGTTTACTATAGCATGTGAAGTCATATTCAAGTTTTATGGTTAGATATCCTTCCTTCCAAAACCTGGGGCCTCATGTATCAACCGTGCGCACGCACAAAAACATTGCGCACGTCACTTTCCACGCAAAGTGGCGTATGTATCAAATCTGATATGAACGGGAATATCTGCGCATCCACGTACAAATCCACGGCTGCTCCCCTGCTTGCGTACGCACGTTTCTGTGGTTATATTTCCTTTGGCGACACTTACAGGTTATTCAGAGAAACTGTGTCCATGATATGAAAATAATCATAAATCCCACCAAACACACATGATTAACAATTATTACATCCACATGGACGCAATTAGATGAGTGGATATAAAAGCATGCGCCAAATAGTGGCAACGATATTGACAACAATGAGATGTGATTTCTTTAAATAAGAAGTTAACCAAGCTGTACCAACACGCCTACGTTTAGGTCAGTGTGTAGCGCGGTTGCCTTTAGTTCCAAAGGTCATGAGTTCGAATCTCGCATGGTACAACGTTTCTCTTTTTTTTTTCGTTCCAGATTTAAATACACATGAAAACTATTTACAAAACAAGAAATCGTCTGCTTCCTTTCATTTCATGTATTGTTCTATTTCTTGTTGTTTTATTAAATAGTTTTCCTGTGTTCTTTAAATCTGGAATGAAAAAAAAAACGTTGTACCAAGGGGGAGTCGATCTCACGACCTTTGGGACGAAGGGCGGGCGCGCTCACCACTAACCTATACAGGCATGTTAGAGCAGATGGGTCAACTTCTTGTTTAAAAGTGGATGGTATGTTTTGCGCTAGGCGTGCCGAATAAAACCTTTTTCCGTGCTTCTCTGCCTCACTCAGAAGTGATTCCTGTTCACAGTCCGTGAAGTTCCTCTTTTTTCCACGTTCCGACATGATTTGCAATGGAGCAGAGACGACATTCCTGTCGTGCATGGCATATTTGAATGACTTTGCATATTCATACGGAGGCGTGTCAAAGGCGGAGTCGGCCACTCTCTCATGTGCGCTGAATTCCACGTTGATTGTGTTGTACATAAGGAATGTGCGTGGATACCGGTGTACGCACAGTTTGATAAATCTGGATTTTTTTGTGCGTGGACACTTTTCTGGATTTGTCCGTACGTCACTTTTCAGTAAGAAATCCACGCAAGTCTTTGTACATGAGGCCCCAGCTCCCCTGCTTGCGTACGCACGTTTCTGTGGTTCTTGTTCCTTTGGCGACACTTACAGGTGCTTCTGAGAAACTGAAGCCCCACAGTCTGTGGTTGACTTTAAGAGCGGCTTGAAGACCTTTCTTTTTAACCGAGCATACTCTTCCTCCTCATGATTCTACTTTTGATCTTAGTTGATACTGTTGTTGATTTTAACTGTTTTATTATTTGTTTTATCGACATTTAATTCTGTTGCACTTTGTAGCACTTTGAGATTTCCATTAATGAAAGGTGCGTTATAAATTGAATTCATTATTATTATTATTATTATTATTATTATTATTATTATTATTATTATTATTATTATTACTATTAACTGTTCATGATGTGAAAATGATTAATATTCCCACCAAACACACGATTAACAAGTACATCCACATGGACGCGCAAAGTTGTGCAAAAAATAAATGTAACAGGAACGGATACATTCAGCCTTACTGGAGGATATAGATAGTGTAACACGCAGAGCATTTATTTATAAACAGATATAATTCTCTGATCTAGGATATGGCTTATCAGCCGTTTTCAGAAATAATCATTTTTCAGTTTGGCACTGCTGCGCACTGGCGCAACACAGGGGCCGCGCATCACGCGTGCACGTGCAGAAACTGGGGTTCCACAGGAGCTTAGAGGGAGCTGGCAGGTCGATCAGGGCTGTGCCAGTCCAGTCCACACAAAGCCGATTCATGTCCAATGGAATGGTCTCATCCATATGATCCCAAAGGCTGAGTTATGGTCGCGCTTTGAGCGCGCGTGCACCCTCGCCGGTGTTACACGGCAGTGGAGGTGTGTCATTATCTGTGTTTATTGTAGATGTCTCCAAAATGACACGTGAAAGTACACCATTTATAACTTGTATGGGAGTAAAAGCTTCACAGACAGACAGATTGCGCACAAGGCTGCAGCGCGCGCTTTGGAGACTCCAACATCACGTCATGTCATGAAAAGTCTCCACTGAGACGCAGAGACTCGTTTCTTCATATCATCTATTAAATAAACGAAGATCTATGTTCTAGCAAACATCCAAGTAAGTTCCTCTGTGTTTACAGTAATTATGGTAATTAACTCGTGCGCAAAGTTAATATTTTCACTCAGAATGAATGAATGAGCCGGTGGCGCACCTGACAGCAGCGTGCGCGCACACGAATACCGGCACACAATCACTCGTTCTTTGCGTGATGAACACAGTTTATTACTATTCTTACTTAGGATGTTTGTCCTCACTCATATTATATTAAATCCATTGTTTTCCTGAATCTAGAAATGATTTCTGATCGCGCAGGGATCAAACAAACATGTCCTTCACACATGCAGGAAGTAATTTGCATCTGTTTAACATATGTAAATGTAGGCGTGTCAGGGGAGGTGTCTCACGTGCGCTCAGTTCCACGTTCATTGTGATGTACAAAAGGAATGTGCGTGGATACCGGTGTACGCACAGCTTGATAAATCTGGATTTTTTTGTGCGTAGACACTTTTCTGGATTTGACCGTACGTCACTCTTCAGTAAGAAATCCACGCAAGTCTTTGATACATGAGGCCCCGGGTCTGCAACAGGTTACCCAATGATTATGGCACTGAGACAACAGAGGTAACGAAAAACAGACTCTATCTGACTGCGATGGCTGGGAATCGAACCCAGGTCAACTGCTTGGAAGGCAGCTATGCTCACCACTATACCACCATCGCTACAGAAAACAAGACCATCTGGCAGCAAAAATTTGAAACTCACAGGCACAACCCGACTGTGGCTGGTAATTTCGGAGTTCTTTTATATTCAGGGATGTATTTAATTTTTTCATATGAAGCTTGGCTACTGTATCCTAGATCTTGCAAGCAGATCGCTATTTCTGGCTCTCAGTTAGCACGGTCATGGTTTTATAGTGTTTTTTTTTATTTTTAGCACTTTTTTTCTAACAATTTTTGCTTTTTGCTAGCATTTTTCTAGTTTTGGACCTAGCAAGATTTTTAGAGTAATCTGCTATTGTTTTGCTTCTACTTTATCTTAAATAGCATCTTCCTGATTATTGTGTCATTCTCTGAGGCTTTTTTTTAATATGATGCCATTCTGGTGAGTGATGTGAGCATGTCAAAAACATGTGAGATACTACGTCATGTTTTTGGACACTGGGAGAAAACCTGAGTACTAGACAAAAAAGCATATGTTTACATAAAAACATGTAAACTTGACCCAGAAACACTCCAGGCCCACCCAGGGCCTAAACCTTAGACCCTCTTGGTGTGAGGCAACATTGCTTAGCACTAAATCATGCTGCTTTATCTCCCAAAACTTTACTCTTTCATAAAATAGTTCCTCATTAGAATCCTTCCTTTGATAGCAAGTGGGAAAAAAAAGAGTTAAAAAAAATCATGCTACAATGCATTCACATTTTTCCATTCTAGCAGTATGTAGTGATGCCTTCATGGCTACAAAAAGAACGGGCAAATGTACATGAGTTTGATTCACCTGCCATTGTTTTTTGTGTTTACTATAGCATGTGAAGTCATATTCAAGTTTTATGGTTAGATATCCTTCCTTCCAAAACCTGGGGCCTCATGTATCAACGGTGCGTACTCACAAAAACCGTGCGTACGTCACTATCCACGCAAAACTCCGTATGTATCAAAACTGAACTGAACGTGAATATGTGCGAACCTCCACGCCAGCCCCATGGGCAGCGTACGCACGTTTCTGTGGTTGTTGTTCCTTTGGCGACACCTAGCGGCCATTCTGAGAAGCTGTGTTCATGATGGGAAACACACCAAACACACATGATGAACAATTATTACATCCACATGGACGCAATCAGAATATAACCTGCAAAAAATATAAAAAACAGAAAGACTGAATAGTTCTGCACAGCTTAAATTCTTGTTTTTTGTTCATTTTTAGCTGTTTTAGCAGTTGCAGAACGTGATGCATGATGGGACAAGACGACATTCCTCTGTTGCAGGGTATATTTAAATGAAAACAACGTTTTTCTTTTTCTTTAATTCATTCCAGATTTAAAGAACACAAGAAAACTATTTTAAAAAAACCCACAAGAAATCCTCTTTTGCCTTCATTTCATGTATTGTTTCATTTCATGTTGTTCATTCTAAATAGTTTTCTTGTGTTCTTTAAATCTGGAATGAATAAAAAAAACATTGTACCATGCGGAATTCAAACTCATGAGGTTTAGGACGAAGGGCGAACACACTACCCACTGACCTAAATCTAGGCATGTTAAAATAGCTGGGTCAACTTCTTATTTAAAAGTGGACGGTTTGTTGTGCGCTGAGCGTGCCAAACAAAACCTTTTTCTGTGCCTCTCTACGTCACTCAGAAGTGTCTCCAGTTCACAATCCGTGAAGTTCCTCTTTTTTCCACGTTTCGACATGATTTGCAATAGAGCAAAGACGACATTCCTAACGTGCAGGGCAAATTTAAATGGATTTGCATATTTATATGGAGGCGTGTCAAAGGCGGAGTCGGCCACTCTCTCATGTGCGCTCAATTCCACGTTGGTTGTGATGTACAAAAGCAATGTGCGTGGATTCCGGTGTACGCACAGTTTGATACATCTGGATTTATTTGTGCGTACGCAGTTTTCTGGATTTGACCGTACACAACTTTTCAGTAAGAAATCCACGCAAGTCTTTGTACATGAGGCCCCTGGGGCCTCATGTACAAAGACTTGCGTGGATTTCCTACTGAAAAGTGACGTACGGTCAAATCCAGAAAAGTGTGTACGCACAAAAAAATCCAGATGTATCAAACTGTGCGTACACCGGAATCCACGCACATTCCTTTTGTACATCACAACCAACGTGGAACTGAGCGCACGTGAGACACCTCCCCTGACACGCCTTCATTTACATATGTTAAACAGATGCAAATTACTTCCTGCATGTGTGAAGGACATGTTTGTTTGATCCCTGCGCGATCAGAAATTATTTCTAGATTCAGGAAAATAATGAATTTAATATAATATGAGTGAGGAAAATAATCCTAAGTAAGAATAGTAATAAAATGTGTTCATCACACAAAGAACGAGTGATTGTGTGTCGGATTTGTGTGTGCGCGCACCCTGCTTTGGTGCGCCAGCTCATCCATTCATTCTGAGTGAAAATATTAACTTTGCGCACGGGTTTATTACCATAATTACTGTAAACACAGAGGAACTTAGATGTTTGGTAGAACATAGATCTTTGTTTATTTAATAGATGATATGAAGAAACGGGTCTGTGCGTCTCAGTGGAGAGTTTTCATGACATGACTGATGTTGGAGTCTCCAAACGCTGCGCGCGCCACATTGTGCGCAATCTGTTTGTCTGTGAAGCCTTTACTCTCCTACAAGTTATATATGGTGTACTTCCACGTGTCATTTTGGAGAAATCTACAATAAACGCAGATCATGAATCACCTCCAGCTGCCGTGTAACACCGGCGTGGGTGCGCGCGCGCTCCAAAGCGCGACCACTCAGCCTTTGGAATCATATGGATGAGACATTCCATTAAATATGATCAGGCTTTGTGTGTACTGGACTGCCCTGATCGGCCTGCCAGCTCCCTCAGGAAAGCTCCTGTGGAACAGTTTGATCGCTGCTTCTGCACGCGTGATGCACGGCTCCTGCATGTGTTGCTCCAGAGCGCAGCAGTGCCAAACTGAAAAATGATTATTTCTGAAAACGGCTGATAAGCCATATCCTAGATCAGAAAATTATATCTGTTTATTAATAAATGCTCTGCGTGTTACACTATTTATTATATTCTCCAGTAAGGCTGAATGAATCCGTTCCTGTTAAATTTATTCTTTGCACAACTTTGCGCGTCCTTTATTTCACTGCGTCATGTGGATGTAATACTTGTTAATCGTGTGTTTGGTGGGAATATTAATCATTTTCACATCATGAACAGTTAATAATAATAATAATAATAATGAATTCAATTTATAACGCACTTTTCATTAATGGAAATCTCAAAGTGCTACAAGGTGCAACAGAATTAAATGTCAATAAAACAAATAATAAAACAATTAAAATCAACAACAGTGTCAGCTATGATCAAAAGTAGAATCATGAGGAGTATAGTATGCTCGGTTGAAAAGAAAGGTCTTCAAGCCGCTCTTAAAGTCAACCACAGATTGTGGGGCTTCAGTTTCTCGAAAGCACCTGTAAGTGTCGCCAAAGGAACAATAACCACAGAAACGTGCGTACGCCAGCAGGGGAGCTGGCGTGGAAATGTACTTGGATGCGCAGATATTCACGTTCATTTCATTTTTGTTACATACGGGGTTTTGCGTGGAAAGTGACGTGCGCAATGTTTTTGTGCGCACGCACGGTTGATACATGAGGCCCCTGGTCTGCAACAGGTTACCCAATGATTATGGCACTGAGACAACAGAGGTAACGAAAAACAGACTCTATCTGACTGCGATGGCTGGGAATCGAACCCAGGTCAACTGCTTGGAAGGCAGCTATGCTCACCACTATACCACCATCGCTACGGAAAACAAGACCATCTGGCAGCAAAAATTTGAAACTCACAGGCACAACCCGACTGTGGCTGGTAATTTCGGAGTTCTTTTATATTCAGGGATGTATTTAATTTTTTCATATGAAGCTTGGCTACTGTATCCTAGATCTTGCAAGCAGATCGCTATTTCTGGCTCTCAGTTAGCACGGTCATGGTTTTATAGTGTTTTTTATTTATTTTTAGCACTTCTTTTCTAACAATTTTTGCTTTTTGCTAGCATTTTTCTAGTTTTGGACCTAGCAAGATTTTTAGAGTCATCTGCTATTGTTTTGCTTCTACTTTATCTTAAATAGCATCTTCCTGATTATTGTGTCATTCACTGAGGCTTTGTTCTAATATGATGCCATTCTGGTGAGTGATGTGAGCATGTCAAAAACATGTGAGATACTACGTCATGTTTTTGGACACTGGGAGAAAACCTGAGTACTAGACAAAAAAGCATATGTTTACATAAAAACATGTAAACTTGACCCAGAAACACTCCAGGCCCACCCAGGGCCTAAACCTTAGACCCTCTTGGTGTGAGGCAACATTGCTTAGCACTAAATCATGCTGCTTTATCTCCCAAAACTTTACTCTTTCATAAAATAGTTCCTCATTAGAATCCTTCCTTTGATAGCAAGTGGGAAAAAAAAGAGTTAAAAAAATCATGCTACAATGCATTCACATTTTTCCATTCTAGCAGTATGTAGTGATGCCTTCATGGCTACAAAAAGAACGGGCAAATGTACATGAGTTTGATTCACCTGCCATTGTTTTTTGTGTTTACTATAGAATGTGAAGTCATATTCAAGTTTTATGGTTAGATATCCTTCCTTCCAAAACCTGGTCTGCAACAGGTTACCCAATGATTATGGCACTGAGACAACAGAGGTAACGAAAAACAGACTCTATCTGACTGCGATGGCTGGGAATCGAACCCAGGTCAACTGCTTGGAAGGCAGCTATGCTCACCACTATACCACCATCGCTACGGAAAACAAGACCATCTGGCAGCAAAAATTTGAAACTCACAGGCACAACCCGACTGTGGCTGGTAATTTCGGAGTTCTTTTATATTCAGGGATGTATTTAATTTTTTCATATGAAGCTTGGCTACTGTATCCTAGATCTTGCAAGCAGATCGCTATTTCTGGCTCTCAGTTAGCACGGTCATGGTTTTATAGTGTTTTTTATTTATTTTTAGCACTTCTTTTCTAACAATTTTTGCTTTTTGCTAGCATTTTTCTAGTTTTGGACCTAGCAAGATTTTTAGAGTCATCTGCTATTGTTTTGCTTCTACTTTATCTTAAATAGCATCTTCCTGATTATTGTGTCATTCTCTGAGGCTTTTTTTTAATATGATGCCATTCTGGTGAGTGATGTGAGCATGTCAAAAACATGTGAGATACTACGTCATGTTTTTGGACACTGGGAGAAAACCTGAGTACTAGACAAAAAAGCATATGTTTACATAAAAACATGTAAACTTGACCCAGAAACACTCCAGGCCCACCCAGGGCCTAAACCTTAGACCCTCTTGGTGTGAGGCAACATTGCTTAGCACTAAATCATGCTGCTTTATCTCCCAAAACTTTACTCTTTCATAAAATAGTTCCTCATTAGAATCCTTCCTTTGATAGCAAGTGGGAAAAAAAAGAGTTAAAAAAAATCATGCTACAATGCATTCACATTTTTCCATTCTAGCAGTATGTAGTGATGCCTTCATGGCTACAAAAAGAACGGGCAAATGTACATGAGTTTGATTCACCTGCCATTGTTTTTTGTGTTTACTATAGAATGTGAAGTCATATTCAAGTTTTATGGTTAGATATCCTTCCTTCCAAAACATGGTCTGCAACAGGTTACCCAATGATTATGGCACTGAGACAACAGAGGTAACGAAAAACAGACTCTATCTGACTGCGATGGCTGGGAATCGAACCCAGGTCAACTGCTTGGAAGGCAGCTATGCTCACCACTATACCACCATCGCTACGGAAAACAAGACCATCTGGCAGCAAAAATTTGAAACTCACAGGCACAACCCGACTGTGGCTGGTAATTTCGGAGTTCTTTTATATTCAGGGATGTATTTAATTTTTTCATATGAAGCTTGGCTACTGTATCCTAGATCTTGCAAGCAGATCGCTATTTCTGGCTCTCAGTTAGCACGGTCATGGTTTTATAGTGTTTTTTATTTATTTTTAGCACTTCTTTTCTAACAATTTTTGCTTTTTGCTAGCATTTTTCTAGTTTTGGACCTAGCAAGATTTTTAGAGTCATCTGCTATTGTTTTGCTTCTACTTTATCTTAAATAGCATCTTCCTGATTATTGTGTCATTCTCTGAGGCTTTTTTTTAATATGATGCCATTCTGGTGAGTGATGTGAGCATGTCAAAAACATGTGAGATACTACGTCATGTTTTTGGACACTGGGAGAAAACCTGAGTACTAGACAAAAAAGCATATGTTTACATAAAAACATGTAAACTTGACCCAGAAACACTCCAGGCCCACCCAGGGCCTAAACCTTAGACCCTCTTGGTGTGAGGCAACATTGCTTAGCACTAAATCATGCTGCTTTATCTCCCAAAACTTTACTCTTTCATAAAATAGTTCCTCATTAGAATCCTTCCTTTGATAGCAAGTGGGAAAAAAAAGAGTTAAAAAAATCATGCTACAATGCATTCACATTTTTCCATTCTAGCAGTATGTAGTGATGCCTTCATGGCTACAAAAAGAACGGGCAAATGTACATGAGTTTGATTCACCTGCCATTGTTTTTTGTGTTTACTATAGAATGTGAAGTCATATTCAAGTTTTATGGTTAGATATCCTTCCTTCCAAAACATGGTCTGCAACAGGTTACCCAATGATTATGGCACTGAGACAACAGAGGTAACGAAAAACAGACTCTATCTGACTGCGATGGCTGGGAATCGAACCCAGGTCAACTGCTTGGAAGGCAGCTATGCTCACCACTATACCACCATCGCTACGGAAAACAAGACCATCTGGCAGCAAAAATTTGAAACTCACAGGCACAACCCGACTGTGGCTGGTAATTTCGGAGTTCTTTTATATTCAGGGATGTATTTAATTTTTTCATATGAAGCTTGGCTACTGTATCCTAGATCTTGCAAGCAGATCGCTATTTCTGGCTCTCAGTTAGCACGGTCATGGTTTTATAGTGTTTTTTATTTATTTTTAGCACTTCTTTTCTAACAATTTTTGCTTTTTGCTAGCATTTTTCTAGTTTTGGACCTAGCAAGATTTTTAGAGTCATCTGCTATTGTTTTGCTTCTACTTTATCTTAAATAGCATCTTCCTGATTATTGTGTCATTCTCTGAGGCTTTTTTTTAATATGATGCCATTCTGGTGAGTGATGTGAGCATGTCAAAAACATGTGAGATACTACGTCATGTTTTTGGACACTGGGAGAAAACCTGAGTACTAGACAAAAAAGCATATGTTTACATAAAAACATGTAAACTTGACCCAGAAACACTCCAGGCCCACCCAGGGCCTAAACCTTAGACCCTCTTGGTGTGAGGCAACATTGCTTAGCACTAAATCATGCTGCTTTATCTCCCAAAACTTTACTCTTTCATAAAATAGTTCCTCATTAGAATCCTTCCTTTGATAGCAAGTGGGAAAAAAAAGAGTTAAAAAAATCATGCTACAATGCATTCACATTTTTCCATTCTAGCAGTATGTAGTGATGCCTTCATGGCTACAAAAAGAACGGGCAAATGTACATGAGTTTGATTCACCTGCCATTGTTTTTTGTGTTTACTATAGAATGTGAAGTCATATTCAAGTTTTATGGTTAGATATCCTTCCTTCCAAAACATGGTCTGCAACAGGTTACCCAATGATTATGGCACTGAGACAACAGAGGTAACGAAAAACAGACTCTATCTGACTGCGATGGCTGGGAATCGAACCCAGGTCAACTGCTTGGAAGGCAGCTATGCTCACCACTATACCACCATCGCTACGGAAAACAAGACCATCTGGCAGCAAAAATTTGAAACTCACAGGCACAACCCGACTGTGGCTGGTAATTTCGGAGTTCTTTTATATTCAGGGATGTATTTAATTTTTTCATATGAAGCTTGGCTACTGTATCCTAGATCTTGCAAGCAGATCGCTATTTCTGGCTCTCAGTTAGCACGGTCATGGTTTTATAGTGTTTTTTATTTATTTTTAGCACTTCTTTTCTAACAATTTTTGCTTTTTGCTAGCATTTTTCTAGTTTTGGACCTAGCAAGATTTTTAGAGTCATCTGCTATTGTTTTGCTTCTACTTTATCTTAAATAGCATCTTCCTGATTATTGTGTCATTCTCTGAGGCTTTTTTTTAATATGATGCCATTCTGGTGAGTGATGTGAGCATGTCAAAAACATGTGAGATACTACGTCATGTTTTTGGACACTGGGAGAAAACCTGAGTACTAGACAAAAAAGCATATGTTTACATAAAAACA
>JBBPBX010067460.1:0-10895 GCA_038048925.1 Garcialebias charrua | reverse complement strand
CTAACGGGCTGCTTTCACCTTGAACTGGGCAGAATAAACTCAGAGATCTGAATGATTTCTTTTTGGACTCAGTCTAATTCAAGATGGTCGCCACAACCAACAGACGCAACTCACACAGATGTTAAGCTAAAATTTAATGTAGCTGTTTATTTCTTCTATATATGAATTTAAATCTGACACGGTTTTTTTCAAATTAACAATAATTAATCCTCTTTAGATAAAGATTATTTATTTTAGTGTGCATCTTACTCAACATATTATCTGAGCTATACTGTATTAGCAGAAGTGTTGTCTCTGATAAACTTGTTTACATACAAGATGCTGATCTGTTTTCTTGTTGCTGTGTTCATTTGTGACCATCTGCTCATAAAGACTCATGTTCGTGCTGCTGTTTATAATGATGTTTTTCTACTACATTAGGGCTTAGTGTATTACTAGTTGATGTTTTTCTTAGTTAATCCTAGATGTTATTACTGTTTTTCTCTTGCATTTGTTGTTGAATGTAACTGGAACCCTGTGTACATAATCTCGTTTTCATCACATGTACTACATGCGGTGCAAATGACAATAAAGACTCTCTGACTCTCTGACTCTGATATGTACCGGTATGTCTGGAGTTGTTCGCGTTTTATCATGTTGATTGTGCAAAAGTTACATGTTTATGATGATCCCGCACTCGTTGAATAGACTACAGGTAATCCCCGACTTACGAGCGAGTTCCATTCCTCCGACTATCTCGTAAGACGAAAATCTCGTAAATCGGGGACTACCTGTATATAGGTATATATACCACACGAGCCACCACTGAACACGTACATGTGCTGTAATGAACAGTTACCAAGCATTTCAACTATCCTAACACTTTAAAACACTTTAAAACATTTGTAAAAATATAAAAAATTAATTTCTTACTTTGAGGCGCAGCTGTTTGCCTCCGCTCCGCTGCATTAGCTCCACTGCGTTACGTCCGAGCTCCCCAGCTTTCTGTAGCACCACGCAGTCCAAACCCTTTACAGGAAGGACTGTTAGTATGTTAACTTCATACATTTGGAGACAGAAATTTTTTTAATAACTTACCGAAAGCCGTCTGCACGCGCCGCCGTTAGCTGCACACCTGTTAGCCTAGCCCCTCCAACTCCGTGGTTGCTGTTGGGCATTAGCTGCACCTGTTAGCTTAGCCCCTCCAAAAAGGCTGTCGGCTTTGTTTCTCCAAGTTAGCTCGGTGTCCCCGATATCTTCGTCTGCCAGGCAGACATCGCGGCGAGCTCCAGGAACCTCTGATCGCACAAAGCCGGCTGTCGGCTGGAGCCACGTGGCTAATGTTAGCTCGTTGCTACTCCGGTCCGGCTCGCTGCTGTCTGCTGCTTCACGCAGCCAACAGTGTCGTTTTCCTTCGTCCATCTGTTCTCCACAAAACCACCGTTCAGCTCCAGATCATGTATCCGAGCGCAGGAATCGGATTCACACAAAGCTGGCTGGCAGGATCAATATCGTCGTAAAATGGAGGTTGGAGGTCACGCGGCATTCCCGGAAACGGCTGGAAGTTGCGCAATTATGAATAAAAATTATTATTTTTATAATTATTATTATTTATAAAGCCTTTAAAACAACCACAGCTGCAACACTGTGCTGTACACATGAATTTAAGAACATTTAAACACACAAAAATTTATTTTTTTTATTTCATATTTTTATTAAATATGATAACCTCGTAAATCCGGGACCTCGTAGGTCGGCCCCTCGGAAGTCGGGGATTACCTGTATATGCTGCGGGTGGAGGTGACGTACTTCCGTTAAAATACAACCCATGTCCGCCACTTCCGGGTCCTATCCACTGCCGTTGTTATTAGCGTTAGCTCCTAGTAGCAGACCATGACAACGACCCGAAACGGGAAGCGGCTGCGAGCTACCGGCACTACAAGTGAGTTCCGTTGTGTCCACCCACCGGTGGGTACAGCTGTTCCGTCCCCCCGCTGAGGGGGGGTTAGGGCGACAACGGATCGTGGCTATCCGAAGGGGAAACGTCGCTATGGATTTATATAGATTTATATATGTATATAGTTATTATTGGTTTGTATGTAGATGTTTTATTAATTGTATTTACTCATTTATGTACGTGTCATTTCTGCTAACCGGAAGTGCGCTGCCCGGGTAATGAAGCGGAAGTGCTGCAATGGGAGTCCGTGGCATATGGTCTATTCACTGTAATTCCCATTCCAGCTCACTAGATGGCGCTGTGACTTTTGTGTTTCAATGGCACGCACTGACGTTTCGGTCTCGACCATGAAAACAGTTACAGTGATCCATCATTACGTTCCAGAGATCCATGCATTAGGTGAAAATCTGCAAAGTAGCAGCGTTATATTTATTTATTTATACAGGTTTAAGACTTTATAAAACCTTCCCACACCCTCATAAACACTTCACATGCTCTTAAACACTTTGACGGCGACCATGATGACGATGAGATGAATGTACTTTACTACAGAGTGTACAGTACACACAATATAAACAAACTGGGTTTAAAAACCCACAATACAGTGAAGCCACAAGAAATGAACTGCGATATAGCGAGGGACAACTGTGCGTCCAAAATGGTGACCACATCGAGGGTTTGGACCAAGGAGGATCCTACATGTTCGAAAAAGGGGAGCAGCACAAACAGCACTCTGCTGGGCTGGCTACCATTGTTCCTGTTGTTATTCTAGAAGAAGACGTGACGTTTCACACAACGCTCTGTGATTACAGATGTAAATATGGATGCTACACATGTTAGCAGAGTTTAATGATTCTGAAGTTGCTGAGGAATCAGAGCCAACTAAGTTATCATCTGCTACGCATGTTTTGTCCAGTGTTCACAGTTGATCTTGCTGCTTCCTGCTTACACAAGAGTGACGGACTGAAGGTAGAAACTAAGTCAAGTATCAGTCCGATCAGGCTAGCATCGATACGGTCCAATGTATGTTGGGGTAGATTCCCAATCATTTGGGATACGTGGAGTTGTGACTGTAGCGTCCGCGGGAACTCAATAACCACACCGTGTCGCTTCGTGCACCAAACTTTACTGAACTCCAAACCCCCCACACACACACATTTACCCATGCCGTAAAGCATCTCTTAAAGGCACAGTAACATGTCGTAACAAACAGAGCACACCATCACAGACCCAACAAACACACTAAACACTGTGTTTTCTGAACACAACATTTTCCCCCCTTCACCCCCCTTGAAAACATAACACTTTGCAAAGATTAGCAGATTAATCTGGACTCAATAAAACACAGATTAACAGATCTTCAGTAACACAATCACCCTGTCACATAGTCCCCAAGCCAGACAGGCGGGGCCCTCAGACTCTGGGGCCGTGCTGGCTGCTGAGTGGAGTCGGGCAAAGCTGGTGGAGTATCCCCCACCCGAAAAGTCATTGGCCTAGGCTGCCAACCCAGCGCCGTTGCTGGGGTCAGCGGTGAAACAGATGCTGGTGGGGCGATGACCCTGTGCAGACGGTTTGCGTGCCAACGACTCCCATTTTCCAGTCTGTATGTGGCCGGCCCCAATTGCTTAATCACCCGCAGTGGCTCTGACCAGAATGATTTCAGTTTATTTCTCCGATGACGCCGTTTGATCCTGACCCAATCCCCTGCAGCCAGTGAGGGGGTCTGCACTCGGTGCGTGGCATCAAACCAATCCCCTGCAGCCAGTGAGGGGGTCTGCACTCGGTGTGTAATCCCTCATCCCCACAAATCAACGCGATTTTGTTTTTATCTTTTTATTTATCGCTGTGGAGTTGAAAGGTAAACACTCCGACAGTAGTGCGGGTGTGGGCGCGGGGGGAGGGGGGTGTATTTCCGTAAGATAATGCAGAGAAAAAAAGAGGGAACAGATGGACAAAAACTTTTTCTAGGCAAATGGTCCTTACAATCCATTTTTTGTTTACTCAAATAAATAATTTGTCTTTGAAAAAGGCTACTGGAACATAGTTTACCAGTCCGTGTTTTCAATCCGAGCTGGTGCGTTCTCTGACGACTCTTCTGCAGGGGGAGCTGCCTCTTGCCTTCTTCGTGGTTCATACATGTACGGTAAAGGTCCTTGCTGATCAATAATTTCAGTCTGGACATCTACATCTTGTTCTCCATCACTTGCAGATAAATCATTAAAAATATTGTCTAAGCCACTGGAACTTCCACTGAAATCATCATCACTCTCATAAGCCGCCGCCATCGTGAACTGCCTTCTGCCTTTTGGGAGGAGCCTTTCTTTACGTGAATCACGAGTTCGGCAATGTTCGGAGGGGTTTCCGGAAAAATCCGGAACTACGTTGTTTTTTTTTTTTTTTTTCCACTTGCCTGGCCCAAATGCAAAAATGAAAATAGAATTCATAAAATACTACAGTAATTCTCCAATATGGTGAATTGTTACTGTCACGGTGGGTGTTGTCCTTTAAATGATAAAATAAACTGTAAACTAGAAGTAAATAACAAGTGCATTGGAAGTATATGAAAAAGTGTACTAGTGGTATACTGTAAGTATACTGTAATAAACTAAAGTATGAACTAGAAGTATATAACAAGTGCATTTGGAGTATAAAGAAAAGTATACTAGTGTTATATGCTGGTGAAGATTCTCAGTTGTCCAGTACATGATGAAATCAAAAAAGGCGCAGGAAAAGGAACAGAAACACATCAAAAAATCTCTGCAAACATGTGGATATCCCAACTGGGCGTTTGTCAAGTCAGCAAGGAAATCTGTTAAACACAATAATGAACAGAAAAAGTCTAACAGACGGAAAAACATTGTCATTCCTTATGTTGCTGGAGTCTCAGAGAATTTCAGAAGGATTTTCAACAAACACAACATCCCAGTACACTTCAAACCCAGCCGGACTCTCAGACAGAGGCTGGTGCATCCGAAGGACAGAACCCCCACACACAAACAGAGTGGGGTGGTTTATGCAGTCCAGTGCAGCGAAGTCTGCTCAGACCGTTACATCGGAGAAACGAAACAACCTATCCACAAAAGAATGTCTCAACATAGGAGAGCAACCTCCTCTGGACAAAACTCAGCCGTTCACCTCCACCTCACGGACAAGGGACACTCCTTTGAGGACCAGAATGTTCAAATTTTGGACCGAGAACACAGATGGTTTGAGAGGGGGGTAAAGGAAGCTGTGTATGTTAAGAGAGAAAAACCTTCTCTTAACAGAGGAGGAGGTCTGAGATTTCAACTGTCTAAGACCTATAACTCAGTTTTGGATTTGATTCCGAAACGTTTTACACCGGATGGGAGCAGGGATGCCTTGTCTGTAAATTAGACTAACAAAGTTCTCTGAGTAGCCTCTGTTGTTGTTTGGGAGGTGTTGTTTGTCAATTTACATACAGTTTTGTGTCTTCTAACAGAGACCTCAAGGGAACCTCCTACTGTTAAGGTGTGATCTTTCAATTTACATGTATGTGTTACAAACCCCCTTTTGTTAAGCTGGGATGTGTCGTTTTGTCAATTTAAATAGAATGGGCATGTTAGTTAATTTGTGGTGTTATTTCAGTTTCCAATTTCATATGTTGGTGCGTGACTTGTAAGCCTGTATAAAACTTCTCGTTCTCACAGCTTCCATTCAGAATTGAAAAAGACTTCTGGACAGAAGTCGAAACGTTTTCTGCAACAAATAAAGTCCAGTTGATCCTGTATTGAACGCCTTTTTTGATTACTAGTGTTATACTTTAAGTATACTTCAATAAACTAAAATATGAACTTGAAGTACACTATAAGTACTTTGGAAGTCTAATAAAAAGTGTACTACTAGTATACTTTAAGTATGCTAAAATGGGCCAATTTAGTCCCAAAAAAGTATATTGTAAGTAAACTGCGAGTATACTTAAAAGTACACTTGGAGACATATACTTTATATACTTAAGTATACTTAACAACATATACTTAAAGTATACTTCTTTTTGGTAAGGGTGGTCCCAGAGGGGACCCCCGAAACCAGGGTGGTCCCGGAAGGGACCCCTATGCCGTGGACATGCTCCTCCTGCACCTCAGACGGAACAGTCTGAGATCAGAAAACAATCACAAAAGTCCCAGAAAAAGGGCCCTAAACCTATGAATGCAGAAGATTCAGAGATACTACGTCTGATGGTAGAAAATTTCAAAAAAACAAATAAGGATAACCAACGTGGGGCAATGTGTAGCACTGTCGTTGACAAACACTCCGAGCAGACAGATAACAACGTTGTCACAGACGCTAACAGCCACCCTGACATCATTGTTACAGATTACGAGAGCCCCTCAACAGAAAATGGGACAAACTCGAACGTCAACGACGGTGACCTGTCGCAAACCGGACACTCGGACTCATCAGCAGCTGCTTCTGCGCTGATGGGTCAGATGATCCGACATGGCACAGAAAAAGGTGAACATCAAAAGAGACGTTGGCCTAAACCCAAGAGGTTCCTGTGTAAATTTATCAGAAAGGGATCCGCTAAGAAGGCTTACCTGTCAATCACATTTGAAGGGGTCCTCACACATGATGCTCTCCTGGACGGCGGTGCCGACTTATCTATTATGTCCGCCAGACTGTTCGAGGAGCTGAGGACCACCACTAACAGTACTGACAGAGAAATACCCCTCACAAAATGTGCTATAGAAATGCAGGGTCTCTCAGAGACGAGATCAACCCTAATAGCTATAGCCATGATTCACATGCAGATTGGCGAAGTGACACTAGACCATCCGGTATATGTGTCTACGGTTGACTCGTTCCCATTTTTGGTTGGCCAAGATTTTATTAATCGCTTTAATGCAATTATAGACTATTAGGGGTGTAACGGTACGCTAAAATCACATTTCGGTTCGGTTCAACTACAAGGAGGGCTCGGTTCTGTTTATTTCCGGTACAAAAAAAAGGACAAAATAAAGACTTGCAAAATGTTTATTTTGAAAATATGCCAAAATACGTTTGAACTGTACAGTATACCATACCATACCATACCATTTTATTTATAAAGCACTTTCAACAGGAACAAGTCCACACCAAAGTGCTGAAGAAACAAACATGTAACAGGCAACACAGACAATGAAGTACAACACAAAAAACATAAAAACATTGCAGATCATAAGTAAAACGATCAAATAAAAATCAGCTGGCATTGAAAGCAATGGAGTAGTAGTGAGTTTTTAACTGGGATTTGAAAACTGAGAGGGAGGGGCCTGTTTGATGAGCAGCGGTAACTCGTTCCAGAGTCTTGGGCCTGCTACAGAGAACGCCCTGTCACCCCTGCGCTTAAGGCGAGTTTCTGGAACTCTTAAGAGTACCCGGTCCTCTGACCTCAAAGCACGTGGAGGGACATATGGGTGTATCAGATCCGAGAGATAGGCGGGGGCGAGACTGTTCAGCGATTTGTAGACATACATGAGAATTTTGAATTGGATTCGAAGATGAACCGGTAGCCAGTGCAGGGAGGCCAAGACTGGTGTAATGTGCTCTCTTTTGCGTGTGCTGGTTAAAAATCGGGCAGCTGCGTTCTGAACCAGTTGTAATCGTGCAATGGTGGCTTGACTGACGCCAAGCAGAAGTGAATTGCAGTAATCAAGCCTAGATGTAATGAATGCGTGAATCACTGTCTCCAGGTTGTTTTTTGATAATATGGGCTTCAGCTTAGACAGACGCCTCAGCTGGAAAAAACAGGATTTGACAATCATGTTTACATGACTGTTGAGTTTCATGGAAGGATCCATTATCACTCCCAGATTTGTGACTTTTTGTTTTTCGGACAGGGGTAGAGCAGAAAGGTCAATGCAGTGGTTCGAGGTTGTGTCATTGGGAAGGAACAATATGGCTTCAGACTTCTTATCGTTGAAGCTTAAGAAATTTAAAGCCATCCAGTCCCTGATGTCAGCCAGGCAGTCGAGCAGAGGTTGAATAGAGCCTGTACCATTTTGTCTTAGGGGGAAGTAAATTTGACAGTCATCGGCGTAGAAGTGGAAGGGTATATTGTGTTTCCGGAAAATTGCACCGAGTGGCAGCATGTATAAGGAGAACAGGAGAGGACCCAGGATGGACCCCTGCGGAACCCTCCATTTAAGAGGATCTGAACCAGTTTAGGGCTGACCCTGACCCACCCATTGCTCAAACCTAGCAATGAGGATCTCATGGTCGATGGTGTCAAAAGCGGATGTGAGGTCCAATAGGACAAGCAACACTGAGTCACCAGTGTCTGTGGATAGGAAGATGTCATTAAAAACCTTCAGTAGGGCAGTCTCAGTGCTGTGGAGGGATTTAAAGCCAGACTGGAATAGCTCGGGGATAGTGTGATCCTCCAGGAAGCACTTTAGCTGGGACTCAACTATTTTCTCTAGAAGTTTAGATACAAATGGGAGTCTGGAGACAGGCCTGAAGTTGGATAATACTGACGGGTCGAGGTTTGGTTTTTTCAGGAGGGGTTGAACAGCAGCATGTTTTAATGATTTTGGCACCACACCCGAGGATAGACTGCTATTTACAATAGAGAGAATGGAGGGACCTAGAGTGTGAAAAACCTCCTTTAGTAGCCGAGGGGGGACCACATCAAAGGGGGAGCCAGATGGTTTCAGGTTGCACATGACCTGCTCTAGAGAGGACAGAGAGACTGGTTCAAAATGGTCACAAACAGTAACAGATTGAGGTGGGATGGATGGATCGTGAGATGGAGGAGAAATGAGAGCCCTGGTGGTTGCGATTTTATCTAAAAAGAAATGTTGGAAGTTCTCGCACAGATCAGTCGAGGCTTCCAGGGGTGATTGTTCGGTGAGGTGGAGAACAGAGTTTAGGGTGGAGAACAGAACTCGAGGATTGCGAGAGTTTGCAGCAATGATATCAGAGAAGTATTGTGATTTAGCAGTTTTCACTGCTTTCTGATATCGGCGCCAGCTCACTTTTACCATTTGAAAAGAGACCTGCAGTTTGTCTTTTTTCCATTTTCTCTTCCTTTCAGCATTGCTGCCTGACAGCTCTGGTCGTGTCATTCAACCACGGTTCTGCTCTGAGTTTTGGTCTCCTAGATTTAATAGGAGCCACTTGATCCAGAGCCTCTAAACAAACAGAGTCAAACTGGTTTGTCAGCTCCTCAGTGCTGGAGAGCAACAATGAGGGCTGAATTAACGTCATTATTGTAAACCTCAGTGAAACGTGCGGCAGTTAAATGGTTAACATTCCTGCCTTTACATGCAGAAATGCATGTTTTAGGAGTTAGATGGGGGAGGGTGAACTGAAACTGGACTGGCATATGGTCTGAGAAAACATTGTCACCTATTTCAAGGTTTGAAACGGTCACATCACATGTTAAAACAAGGTCCAATAAATGTCTACGCTACTGTGTGGGAGAGTTCACGTGTTGTGTTAAATTAAATGAGTCCAATAAATCTAAAAAGTCCTTAACCATGGGCTTCTCAGGACAACATACATGCAAGTTGAAGTCGCCTGAAATGACGACCCGAGAATATTTAGTTGTAATTTCCGCCAGGAAAGCAGAAAAGTCACTGATGAAGTTCTTGGAACGAGGCGGCCGGTAGACAAGAGCAAGCCCGGATTTTCGCAGGGGCTTCCCTGGGCTTCAGCCCGGGGCCCCGGCACTTTTGGGGGCCCCGCCCCCGAAGGAAGGTTTTTTGTTTTTTTTTTGTTTTTTTTGTGAACGGATAGTGTCTGAACTCAGTCTGCTACTGTTGGAGTTCAGTCAGAACTCTACGTGCCTGCTACGTGCTTGAGAGTGCTGTGTCTAGAGAGGAGCAGAGGGAGGAGAGAAGCCCGCAGCAGCGGAGGAGCGGAGGAGCACTGAACTCGTTAAGCGGTGACGTCACTCTCTGGGATCAAAGAGAGAGACGCTGCAAGCGCATAGGTAGACA
Organism: Garcialebias charrua; assembly: GCA_038048925.1. Classification (NCBI taxonomy): domain Eukaryota; kingdom Metazoa; phylum Chordata; class Actinopteri; order Cyprinodontiformes; family Rivulidae; genus Garcialebias; species Garcialebias charrua. Next base: position 1,019 of record JBBPBX010067460.1, on the reverse strand, counting down.
GTGTTCAGGAGTTCAGTGTGGTTAATCTTCTAGCAGGTAACACCTTTAAAATAAGTTAATGGTGAACAGTTGAATTAACCTAGCTAACTTTAAAGGGACTCTGTAAGTGCTTTAACCTGCTGTGGTAAAGAGGCACAAGTTTAAAAGTTAAGAAAATTTTTGTTTCATACAAGGTGATTGTTACCAAGCTAATTTTAAGTGAATTACAAGTGTTTGACAAATTAAGCGTGAACACAAAAAAAGGGGAAAAAAGGGTAGCAAGTTGTATAATTTTGTTTGACATTGAAATAATTTTCTGTTTGTAACAAATGAAAGATTTCTTATTCTGATTTAAGATTTATAATACCACGCTTAACTTGATCTTTGCAGTGAAAATTATTTCAGTTTGTAAATATATTCAAAGGGTGGTATTTAAAAGGGGAATTAAACCCACACCACATTTAGGTTCGTTTTGAAAAGAAAAGAAAAACAGGGGATTATTCAAGTTTATAAACAAATTAAAAAAGGTAGTATTTAAGCTAAGTTAAAGCTACAGACTTTAATATAAGGACATTAACGTTAAACTGAATTAATAAGGCCCAAAGTATACAATGAGCAGTGAGAAGGCCATGCAAAACGACTGTGATGCTGAAGCTGTGGAGTTGCAGCGAGAAGGAAATCAGGAAGAAGAAGCCGCAGATATAAACCCATTAGAGCCAAGCACAAGTCAAGCTGTTTCAGCTGAGAGCTTGAGGAAAAGTGTAAGACAGAGAAAACTCACAGAGAAAGGCCAAGCACTGCATGAAGAAAGATTAAACAAGCTTCAAACTCGTTTCAAGTTCACTTATGACAAATGGAAAACTGTTGGTGATCCTATCAAGTACAAGGACTGGAAAATTTCATTTCAAATGCTGATTGAAAGAAAGAACATCCCAGTAAGTGAAAAGATTTACAGTACTACCTTCGAAAGTATGTTGGTGAATAACTCATCATACTTTACCATAGTAATTTGGATATGAACCAGTTTATATATATATATA
>JBBPBX010067459.1:6614-16826 GCA_038048925.1 Garcialebias charrua | reverse complement strand
ATACAGTATATACACACACACACATATATATATACAGTATATATATACTGTATACTGTATATATTTTTTATTTTATCAATTAAATTTTGGATGGTGTGCAAGTTGTAAATTCAGTTGGACATCAGTTCCCAGAAACCGTCTTTATTTAATAGCTTCACTTCACCTGTTAGTGATTTATATACAAAAACATTCTCAAAAAAACTAAACAAAAAAGCAAAGGATTTAAATGCTAAATGAGAATAGCAAACTACATGTACTGTAGTTACAGTACCTACTCCAATACCTACGACCATGTTTCTTATGTCTCCCCTCATTTTATTTGGCCATTTGAGTTAAAGAGCAAAATAAATCTGTATTGACTTAAGCCTTTGCATGTCATCCCGTTTACTATAAAGCTATAGATACATTTCTAAAGCCCTCCAAGAATAAACTATAGTTTAAAAAAATATACACACAACTGTGCACTTTCACAAACACTCAGTTTTACACACATGCAAACAATAAAAAACAAGTATTATTCCAACATTGCTAGTTGTTCAGCTCTTTAAACTATTTAATACTCTAGTACATGCACTTACATAAAATAATAGAAAATGCTCAGATGATTTACAATATAAATACATTCAGCACACAAAAATGAGAGCCTTGTGCAATTGCATTTTAAGTTTGAATGTGTGATTTTTGATTGTGAAAAAAAATGATGAAAAATCAGCCTGAAAAAAAAAAAATACAAATGAATTGTAAGAGATGACATTCTTTGGCATCAACATATTTTCAGTGTGCATTTCTGCTGGTTCAGAATGTCACATCTTGATAAGTCAATTTAATTAAACACAAACTGTATAGGCATACACAAGAAAAAACTGGAAAATTTCAAATTCATGGCTACACATGTGTGTATGATTGGTTCCCTTTTTTGTCCCCAAATGTTTAGTTGACAAAAACATGCATTTCAAAAAGGCTTATCAAAATTATTAAGACAAAAATAAATGTTTAATTTTAACTTTTCAATGAAACTATAAGTGCATCTAAAAAATAGAATACAGTATCAAGAACGTTTTTTTAAATTGTCAGTCATTTCAGAAAGTGAAGCATATACTATTTAGATTCATTACACTGAGTGAAATATTTCAAGCCTCCATTTCTTTTAATGTTCATTATTATGGCTTACAAATAGTGAAAAAACAAAATTCAGTGTCCCAGAAAATTAGAATATTGCAAACTTTAATATTGGAAATGCCCTAATACTGTAAGCTGATTAACTCCTGAGCTACAAATGTCTCATTCCTCAAGTCTAGTCTCTCCTGAACCAGACAACGTCAGAAGTGAGGAGACAATTAGAACTGGACTTGAGGAGACAAAGAACTGGACTGTTGCTCAGTGGTCCAATGTCCTCTTTTCAGATGAAAGTAAAGTCTGGAGGCCCAGAATCCACGTTGCTTGAAGTCCAGTATGAAGTTTCCACAGTCAGTGATGATTTGGGCCCGTGACCTCTGCTGGTGTTGGTCCACTGGGTTTTCTGAAGTCCACAGTCAACGCAGCATCTACCTGGACAAGACTTCATGCTTCCTTCTGCTGAACAAGCTATGGAGATGCTGATTTCCTTTTCCAGCAGGACTTGGCTCCTGCCCACACTGACAAAGGTACCAGAAGCTGGCTGTATTCTAAATTTAATTCACAATCATCACAATTACAAGAAATAAAGGCTTGAAATATTTCACTTTGTGTAATGAATCTATGTAATGATAGTTTGACTGTCTGAAAGGACTGGCTAAAATAATGTTAACTTTTTCACAATACTGTATTCTAATTATTTTAGATGCACCTGTAATACATCTACTAACAATTTACTTTAAATAACAACTATTATCTCTTTATTGTAATGTAACAAAATAATTTTGGGTTGCTACAAGGCTTGTGTGCTCATCTGCAAAATGAGGTTATTTCCCTTTTAACCTTTGTTATTAGACAAAATCTAATTTTGGCACATTCTAATGTGAATATGGAAGTGCTGAATATAAAAGTGATTCAGACTACAAACATCAAAATAATGTTTCATTCAGGAAAAGGCACTGCTCAAATCTCAAGATTTTAGTAAACTATCAAAATTAAAAGTGACCCAAGTAAAAATAAATTTCTGTAAGAAGTGATAACTCAAGTGAGAACAAAAAAATAAATGAATATTGAATTAAAATGCACAAAATATCCAGACTTGAACTGAATACTTCCCCCTATTCTTTAAGGTCATAAAATGTAACAGAATCAGTTTACTAATAAGAAAAAACTTATTAATATTGATTTTCTGCTATATTAATTTTTGCTGTATTAAAAATGTTAAGTGTCAAATGGCAGTTTGAAAAGATGCGGTTGTACTGTGCAGTATGTTTGAACAAAACTCAAAACAAGACGACAAGGTTTCACAGTCAACCTTTTTGCTTTTGAGCACACAGTCCTTTTTACTGATGAACTAAGACAAAAATGCATTGTAGACACTTTCATAATAATTAACACAAAATCAGTTAAAGCTTCCAAATGACCGTTGTTGCATTTACAGTGCTATCACATTAAGTTTCATGCAGTTGAAGGTTTGAGGCAGCAAAAGCATCAAAGCTGTTTGCATCCAATAGATCTTTCAAATACTTGAGCGCATGAGTCTTAAATGGCTAAAGTTCTATGCAACAATAAATGCAAACAAATTTGTGACATTCTACTGATTATCATTGTCTTGGGAAAAAAACATCAACTTTAAAACAAAGTAAAGTCCTTTTGAACCTTTAGGCAGCTTTTTTTTCCTCAAGTCCATCTGAAGTCATGACTTTAATCTACAGGTACATGTTCAATGAAGAATCCACTGATATCTTCCTTAATACAGTTCATGTTCCCACAAGAGTCTGGATTTTGGGCAGAAGGCATAAACACTAGCTTATGAGGCTGCAAGCATGATGAATAAATATAGCTGAGGAAATCATCCCTAAGTGTTGTGGCAATGCAAAGATCTTATCTGAGTTAATAAGACGCCACATCAAAAAGATGCCCAAAAAATTATGTTAAGTGTTGGTAATTTTGGAGCATGAACAAGTAATTTGAGTAACTCACAGGTATCTCCTGTTAAAACCATGCCTGTGGTTTTACAATCACAGACGCACTATACTGCTTTTATGTATACAGTACACTCATACAACTTAGCCTTGTCTGTCTATATTGATTAGTCGTGGCAGGAAATCATGAGAAGTATTCTGGTTTTAGGAACTGCAGCATTTTTGTGCCAGTTTTACCATGTTAGAATAGCTTTTTTTTCCCCTAACCTATTACGTGTTAATACTTCTTTATTTATTTATTTCCTCTTGAATAAAAATACATAAATATCATGGCAAAACATACTTCAAAAGTAAGCCTAAAACAAAAACAAAGCTATTTCCCCCAAAAAGTTTTCTGATTACTGTATTCATTTATGTTATTTTATTAGTCAAAAAAGGCCTAGTTTGTCTCTTATTCTATCCTAAAGGCACTTAAAAGACATTTGAAAAAATAATCAATATTAAAGGTGCAAAGATAATCAAGTAAGTTAATGAGAGACTACGATATTGTTAGCAGGCAAGAAGGGAAATCAGCATTGACTGCAACATTTTCACATTTCCTGTGTTCCTGCCTGACAACCTTTGTGTGGTCCGCCAAGCACCCTTGATAACATCATCCAATCGTGTTTACACAACAAGCCACCTGAACTCTGGCTGATAAAAAAAAAGTTCATGTATTCTTTCAAAACTTCCATCTCTACCTGAATTAGGACTTAAACTATAGCTTGTACACATGTCAGCCAGCAGGAACAATAGCTTAAAGGGTCAAAGACTGATAAGAAAACTGCCATTGTAGCAAATACCTAAAGCCTGGTTAACTCTCCAGCATTGACGTCATTATCATTCTCGTGTTTGTCTTTCTTGATGTCTTTCAAGGACCTTGTTGAATTTTGGGGAGTATCTTGCTGGACAGAGGATGAGATGATAAGCTGTTTGTTATTGGGAGATTGTCCTTCAAGACTGGCTACAGGTATGGATGTTAGGCCACTGTGAGACACTGATCGTCTGGGATAAGAAGTTCCAGTCGAGTGACATCTATCATGGATCCATGTCTCTTTTGTTTGACTGTAGCCTGTTAGATTTGAAGAACCAGAGCTGGCACTGGGTACCATGGTATTGGTACCGTTTGCAGTCATGCTGGTTGTGGGGACCAGGCTAGCAATTTCATCAGTGGGAGAGCGTCCAATGCTGCCATCCACCTGCGCTCGAATCTCAGGTGAGACAGAGAGCTGGTACTGAGGTACAGGACCACTGTCACTGCATTTAGGGTAAAGGAAAGTCTTCATCTGACCTTTGCCTTTAACATTTACTGTGCCGCGATAATCAAATTCATAATCCATGCCACTGAGCACACAGTAGCTCTCCTCACTGACCTGAACACGACACTCCACGCCCGTTGTGTCCATGCGACTAGCAATGTTGACAGTGTCACCCCAGATATCATAGAGAAGCTTTGTGGTTCCAATCACCCCTGCTGTTAGAGGGCCGTGATTGAATCCAATGCGTAGCTTGAAGCCAAAGCCGAGCATGTTCTTGTTGAAGTCATCTACCACCCGCATCATCTCCAGGGCAAACTCAAAAAGAGCACAAAGGTGGGCATGAGGATGAGCTGCGTCCGCACACTGCTGAGCATTTAGCCCAGCTGCTGCCATGTAAGTGGCGCCAATCGTCTTGATCTTTTCGATGTTCGCAAAGATCGGCCTGCGTAAAAGCTCATCAAAGTCACCAATTAACTCATTGAGGACACGATAGCACTCCTTGCCTCCTTCGTAGCTTTCTTCATAAAACTCACTGAAGTTAACAATACTGGCAAATATGACACCCACATTGTTGTGGTTCTTGGAGTAACTCTGGGTCACCTTAAGTTGCTCTGCCACATGAATTGGAATTATATTGCGAAGCAGCCAGTCGGCCTGGTCCCTCATGTTCTGAATCTTGATGCGGTGTTGATTGGCTTCCACGTTGCCATGGTAATGCAAACGATAGCTGACCTCGAATTCACGGTTAAGGAACCAGACCAGGAGGAGGAGCAGGAAAAAGGCCACACAGGCTTCAGGAGCGAGGATTTTTAGGTGAGTTTGTGGGTCAGGACTTGTTGAGTTGTCTGCCAAAAAGAAGGAGCTGTTGCTAACGTTGTTTTGAGCATCAGACCTGGTTAAAAACAGAAAAGCAAAACGACAAAAATTAGGCAATAAGAACGAAGAACATTAGGCAAAAAATAAATTTAGATAAATGTTGCTTTTAGCTTCAGTAGTTCCAAACAACCTTCAAATAAAAAGGCTTTTTGGATAAAATATACGTTCCTCAAAATTATTATTTTGGGCACCATACAATCGCATATATTTCAGTGAATATAAATTTAGGGGTACATAGAGAAAACATATTAAGAAACCTGACAGTTAAATATCTCTCCCATTTTAGAAAAGGTTCACAGTCACCCCTCAATTTCTTAACCTACTACTACCTTCCTTATAAAAATATAACATTTAACTTCTAACAGTTATAACAGTGTCAACAATAAACTTCCTTACCTAAAATTCAAACTTAATACTGGAAGAAATAAATTGTACCGGTACTTGATAGTGAATTGATTACATTTATTTAAAAAAATCCAGCTTTTGCTTTGTTTAATCCTTACATGTTATAACTATATTATCCTTCATGAGACTATTGGCTTCCACACACATTGTTGTGATTATAACTCATTTTGCATCCATAAATTCTCATTTCCTATTTGTTTGAAAAATAATGGGCCTGTCATACCTGCAAGGTGAGCTGAAGAGCAAAACAAGCATCACCAGTCCCACCACTGTAGCTATTGCTGAACGCATCCAGTAGCTGAGCTGGCAGAAGTTACAATACTGAATAATAGAGATGATGATCGCACAGCAGATGAACATGGTGTACTGAGGAGTTAAAAGCTAAATATTAGTCAAAGTAAACAAATAATATAAATCAAATTGTCTGAAAACATTATAATCAATATAGAAATGACAGTTTTAGCAACACTGCGTCTCCAAAGGTGAGAAGGAATCAATTATACAAATATGCTAGCAAAAAAATAGACAAAAATCACAAAACTGAATTCTACCTGAATAGAAACATGCATGTCACAGGAGATGTGGAATAAGACTACCACACTGGGCAGAGACACTAGAATCGCTCCTATAAAGTGACGCATCGCCCAGCCTGAGACGGCTCTCATCAGCACCCGAGTACAATTCAGCACACTGTCCAGATAGAAAGCCATACTGTAGAGGGGAAAAGGAAAGACATGATTAATGTGGATTATCCTTATGATATTAAAGGTTTGTAAATATAATGACTCCAAGAATTATTGTCATCAACTTAGTTCATTTTAAATAAAAGAACACCAAGTGTCCCAACGAGGATTTATTTATTACCGCCTGCTGCTGAAAGCCAAAAGCAGACAAGATTTTTCTCTGTATCTGTGTGTGTTTGTCTGTTGCCAAAATATTTCATGAAGCACAAGAGAAATTTAAATGAAACTTGAAAAAGTAGTCAATGGGTATACATCTACAAATGATTTACTTTTGGAATCAACCATATTCAAGATGGCTGACACAGCCAATTGACCTTGAAAAACAAACAAAAAAATGTGGCTAAAACACTGTTTCACATATATTTGCCTAAAATTTGGTGTGGCAGTAGATTAGACTAATGGTTAACATTTTCTTTATTCTCAGGGCAAACAGATTTCACAAGTTCTTTGTTAAAAAAAAAAAATTCTGATAAACAATATGGCATCAACTCTGTCTGTTAGCAAAGTGTTTCATTACTGTTTTAATGAGACTTCCAGAAAAATAAGGACTTGACCACAGCAGGTTAACTTTGGAAGCCAACCCAATTCATAATGGCTGCCACAGCAAACTTTTTCTTGAATACACATTATAGTATGCTGAAAATGTGTGTGATTATAACAAAGTCTATATGCTGGTGTAAATTCTCAACCAGGACCGGGCAAATCCAAAACTTTCTGTATATTTTGAGAGTCTACACATACTCAAAGATGAGCATAATGTTAATGCTCGATTTTTAACTTTTAATGCATTTGTTAGTTTCACTGTTTTTATTTTTATTTACTTTCATGTCTGCAAAAGTACATTTAAGTTATATTTTCTGCACGTGTTTGCACACCGCTTGGTTTTTCCTTTTATAGAAAGCACATATTGATCAGGTGGTATTTGACACAATTCCCCAACATATAAAAGTAGTTGTTGCACTTCTCGGTGATTTCTAAATTTTTAGTCTCTGTTAGGGGTTTAAATATTGTTTCACAGGCATGCCAATAATTTCAACAACTGTGAAGGCAACTTCAATTTGTCTCACTGGCTAAACATGGCGTTCAAACAGTTAGTTCCTCACCGTGTAGCAAAGAACAGAGCCAGAGCCTCCAGCATTGCAGCTACAGATGTCAGAATAAGAGCCGGTGTGGACAAACTCTGTTGGGTAACTAATGGTTGAAGGAAACAGGCAAGTGAAAGGGCCAAAACTACTAAACAGCACAGCAGCATATCCAGGAAAGAACTGAATCTTGGGCTGGCAAATGTCTGCACCGAAGCTTGCTTCTCCACCTGGAAGATAAAACACAAACAGCAGCCAGAAACAAGAGTCAATTATTTTAACTCATTTACCACACTACCTACATATTAACCATAATCAATTCGATTTCCATGACCAAAAACTTGCAATCATGCCATCAAACATGTACTTCTGAGGTTACACCAGCAGAGGACATTGTAACCCAACAATCCATATCATCTTCAGGGTCCTGCAGTGATTTCTCTTTGCCGCAGTCTGACCAGTCTGGTTATAACGTTGAGCTGACAGGCTTTCCAGACAAGAGTCAAAACACACAAAAACTCATACAAACAATATAAAATGCTACCTAATTCATACGCATACAGGGGAACAGAGAGACAATGGCTGCCATCTCAAAATGACACTGACTTTTTCTGTAGTTGTAAGAATTTTCAGCTCACATAAGATGATGTTACAATTTGGATGCACAGCATGCATAGATAATCATATAAAAAAAAAAAATGAAAGCATATGCATGCACTCTTAACACAAGTTGGCATATGGGCACCAAAAATCCCTCACACGCACGCACACCTACCTCCTCCTGGTAGCTTATTCTGTAAGCAGACTCCAGGCTCTTTTTCAAGAAGGTGAGGCTCAGCTTGTTTAAGGGAGGTTTGTAGAAATAGTCCTTCATAAGACTGTAAGGGAAACATGGACAATCCAGAAAAATTATAATCACGCAAATAAATGTCATGCAGACATCCTCCCCCATACAAAATATGACTGGTCTCCACTTTTAATATTTAGTAATGAAGTTACAAAGTTGTATTGAAAGGGTTAATATATTCATCTTTGATTAAAGCTACCTATCCTCCTTGATAACATCCACAAAGTGAGCATCACTCCTCTCCCTGAAGTTTTTGGAGCGCAGAGGGATGAGCGCTGAGTGGTCCATGCCCATGGCTCCGCCACTCCACGTCTTCTTCTCCTTTTCCTGCAGCATCTCACACAGGGAGGTCTGGCTGTTAGTCAAGGCCTCCAGCTGAGGACTGAGCAGGCCATTCACCGTTTTGGGGCTGCGTCCAGCAGATATCACAGGGGAACACTTCACATTTGAAGAGTCCTAAGAGGAACAGAGAAATCTTCAATTCCCAGGAAAGAGGGCGCACTAATGAGTTTTGAAATAATATTGAAATTAAAGACTTTATTTCAGTCACACTCGCTTAAGATTTATGCATTAACTGTATCTGGGACTTGTGCAATTCTATTTCTATGAACTAATTCTGTGAGCCCTTTTGTCCTCTCCTGAACGGATCTTTTAAGCTGTTCTAACCACTGGTACAAATAAACACATTAGACAAATATACCTTTTCACAAAATAAAGCTCAGACATGTTCTCATTTTAGGTATAACATGAAACATTTTCTCCTTGCAACAGGTTAACAATGCCATCCAACCTTGCTGTTTGTTTTGTGGTCTTCATGGCAGCCATTGTGTATTATTCCTTCCTCCAGAACCTGATCCTCTCCTGCTATTAGGGTCATGGTGCAGGGCAGACAGGGAGGCTGTGCAGAGTTTGGAGACATTAAAAAGGGAGAAACTTTGTAATCTATGGTCACAAAAGAAGGATGAAAATTAATACATTAATATGTTGTGCAGAGAAAACACAAAAGGGTTGAGATAATAAATAAGATTTAACTGAGGATTATGTTAAAGCTGCTATACGTAGCTTTTGAACACGCTGGCACTTAGAAACATTTTGAACAGAGACACGTTTCTGGTCCCTCCTCACTCAGAGCTATATATGGCTCAGCTCCACCTCACTCGCGCTGCAGCCTGGAATGCTCCGCCCCCACATGTCCCGTCTCAACCGCTGCAAAGTTCTGTGATTATATGTTAATAAAACGTTCTAAAAATAAAATAAAACCTTGGATCACTGGTCCAGCAAAACAAAAACACCCTGAAATCTGCAGAGCTTCACGCAGCCACGTTGGACATGATTTAATTCGCTCGTGACAAATCAATCCACTTCCTCATTTCTGTCAGTCAAGGTCTGGAGGAAGAAGCGATCACTTGACTTTTGGCAAAAAAACAAAATAAAACTCCAGAGCAGGGATGAAGAAGGGAGATTTAATACATTTGTGTCACATACAAAACAGTTTTGCATCGCTTTGCAATTATTTCAAAATGAACCTGCGCAGCCGCTGCGGGCTCGCTGCGGGCTCGCTGCGGGCTGACAGGCGGGGGCGTGGGTTAGGGGGTGAGAAGTTAGAAGCTCTGTTTTTATTGGCTGAATGGCTGGTTATAAAGTCTGTTTTTATTGGCTGGTTAACCGCGGGCCGCTCTCTGGTTTTTATAAATGCTTTTATTACCACCGGGAGACGCCAGAGGACTATAGTTTTTTCAGAGATTACATGTCTAACATCAGTCTGTCAAAAAAATAGTGACAGAGAAGAAATATGTTTATAAAATAAGCTACATACTGAAGCTTTAATGTGTGAAGGGGCCATAACAGAGAAATGTACAGGAAAACAAAAGGTGAACATGAGAATGTTTTCATGAGATCAAGACCTTTTTCTTATGCAAGTAT
>JBBPBX010067458.1:0-19398 GCA_038048925.1 Garcialebias charrua | reverse complement strand
AGAAACACTAATATATATATTCAACTAACAATTTTTTAGGCGTTTCTGTAGTTAAATTTTAATGAAATTCAGCTCGCGCTGAAAAGCGAAAATGCTCTGTATGGGTGCGCGCTTCGTGTTATTTATGTTTTAAAATAAGCTGATTTCTAATCAGTTATTAACAAAAATTAATCTCAGAAACACCAATATATATATATTCAGCTAACAAATATTTTTAGGTGTTTCTGTAGTTAAATTTTAATGAAATTCAGCTCGCGCTGAGGTTGTTGTTAGAACGAGTTGATGACTCAACACGCAGCAGTCCCACCCCTGCTGCAAACAACAAACCAAATGATGAGCAATACATGACGTCAAACTGGGCCCGGGAGCTCGGCCCGCTTAGAACCTCTGTCGGTCGGGTTCTAAAACTCGGGCTGACGCCGGCCCGAAAAGGCAAATGCAAACAAGACAAACCCGGGTTAGAAGCCGGGTCGGGCCGGGCTGGGCCGGGGAGGGCTGTGCAGTGCGAAAACGGCTAAAGACTCTCTGGATTTCACATAAATTGTTTTATATTTTAATGGTTTTATGGGGCCGAGATGGTGTAGGCAGGGCAGCCGGCTCAGGACCGGAAGGTCTCGGGTTCGATCCCCTGTCACGGCATACCTCGTTGTGTCCCTGGGCAAGACACTTAACCCCGAGTTGCTCCCGGTAGGACTGGTTGGCGCCTTGCATGGCAGTCTACCGCTACCGGTGTATGAATGTGTGGATGAATGGGTGGATGGTTGGTACTGTGAAGCGCTTTGGGGCCCTTCAAAGGGGTCTGGAAAGCGCTATATAAGTAAGCTCCATTTACCATATATTAATTGAACATTAGTGAGTAACAGGGGCGGCCGGCCAATAGGGGGCGCTCGGGCGCCGCCCCACTGGAAGCTCTGGACCATTTCACATAGAAGACTTTAATTTTTTTATATAAAAATAAAATAATAAAATAATAATATTTCAAAATATATGCATATATGTTTTTAGCTGTGTAGGATAAATATTTTATGAGTAATGATGAGTTATATTGTTTGTTTCAAAAAATGTTTTCTGATTGGTGACATATTTCCGGTTTAGGGGCGCTCTGAACTTATCCATCGACTCTCATTATAACTTGCGCATGCGCACTTATTCCACCACGTTACAAAACTATGGGACTCTTCAGGGCACAGTTTTCTACGCCCTGAAGAGTCCAACGTGAGCTCTCTGCCGATAGCGTGCTTCTGGTGTCGTTTCATTTTTTTTAATGAGCCATGCATGCACAGTGACAAGCAGGCTTTAAGTTTTTAGTCATTGAAAGCCTTTTATCTAATGTCTATTTGCATTTCTGACTTATATGCCTCTTATATGGCTGTTTGTGAAAAAAGCCTTCAGCTGACTGTTTATTCTGGTGAATTTGTTTGTAGAGCTAGCATGCTAATGCTAGCGTTTATCTAATGCTTGTATTATTATATTACCATTCCTGACTGATATGCCTCTCACCATATCTTACAAAAGTGTTTTCTAAATGTTATGTGTAGGCTTTATTCTTACAGATTATTATTCAGCTATTGTTGGAATTTGAGCAGATTTAGTTGCTACTTGTTAAAACTCATTAAAAAGAAATCAGTCCTGCAGAAAAATGCTCTGATGCCACATTCAGTAATTATCTAAAACCAGAAAGTTCTTCAGACTCAAATGCAACTTGAACAGTCTTGTCTGATCATTATTCCAAAGAACATCACTTTTGAAAATCTACTTAGGAATTACTCAGTTTTGAAGGGTTATTTTAACTCAAGCGTGTGTACAAACGTTGAGCTGAAGTCAAACCTGGTAAATATCAGACAATATAAACTTTTTATATTCAACAGATGTCTGCTATTTGAACCTGTTTGTAACAGCCCTTAAAGAGACATTTTCTTCCACTACAGGGCACGGCAGAGCAGAAGGTGATGACGATGAGGGATCCTCTGGTCCAGCCTAGATGTTTCTGAGAAGTGGAGAGACGCCACCGCTACAACCCACATAATACCCAAATAATAATACAATAGCAGTGAGGAGGCTAGAAGCAGCTCTGTTCAACCATTTACCTTTCTCTGACTGATTACCGGTACATTTTTAAAATCAAAAAAGGTGTTCAATACAGAAACAACTGGCCTTTATTTGTAGCAGACAAATAAAGTCCAGTTGTTTCTGTATTGAACACCTTTTTTTTTATTTTATCATGTCCTGGATGACTGAGAATCTTCACCAGCATACATTTTTAAATCCCCAAGTAAGAGCAGTCAAGGAAGCTGTGATTTAAAATCAGAAGATGTAATGCTATAATGTAAACAACAGTGTTTAAATCTTGTGTGTCATTTAGCTCGAGTGTTATACGTTTTCCACAGTAATGTAGTTACATATACTGTACATGGTCATCAAATTTGTTTTTACTAAAATGGTTAAAATAAAACTGGACTCTGAGCCTGTCATAAATCAAAATACACATTTTTTGGGGGGTGATAATACATCAATAAGAAGACAGTCAGAATGTGTTGAATATTTTTTTATTTTTTTTATTTGGTTCACAGAACATTGGTGCTATTCACAGCATCAAGTCACAACAGAAGTTGTCTCAGGGCATTTAACAGAAACAATCAAATATAAAAATAATAAGTTAACAGAAACTTTCATATAAAATAATTTAACACTATTATCTGAGGAGACTACTTTGAGTTGAACTCCATCATGTTATAAAAGAACTACAGTTAGCCAGAGTTCTTTCAGGATGAAATAATTTGAACTTCTGTTTGAATTTAATTCTATGAACTTTTTCCTTTTTGTTAAATTTACTATGAATTTCTCACAGGGCTATTTTCAACCAGTATATAGATATCAAACTTATTAACTTCAATATGTTATGAGTTTTCTTTTTGCATGGGGTACACTTTTACAAGAGAGCTTTATGTTTGAAAACCTCATGTGGAAATGTTTCCACATTTCTACAAGTCCAGTGTCTTCCTCAACAAAATCTCCTCCAGTGGAGACTTTCTGGACAGAATGCAGGGAGGTGGTTCCTAAACAAACAACATGTTCATCAGTATTATAAGTAAAAAGAGATTATTAAATCATTTTTAAGATTGAGAATGTATATAATTTCATCACACTTACACTGCTCCTTCATTCTCAGGCCTTTCCTCAAAATACAGTGTACATGGTGATCCCATCATCTCCACAGTATTTTTCTGTTGACCACAAAGAACATTAACTAGTATCTAGATTTCAGATTTTAATAGCAGAAAGGACAGTTGTGCATGAATGACATTTCACCTGCTCAATCATCTCTGTATCTGCTCCCAGACACGTCCATCTTCTGTAGAGCTGCTCTTATAACAAGGTGGGATTTAACTTGGTCACTATGTGGAGCCAAGCTAACATAATTTAGCCATTGATTTCAGGTCGTTTATCTAAGAAAAAATACGAGCTAACGTTAGCAATCGTGTTTGCATTTGAGTTGGCCTACCGCTTTAAATTGAGTATACCTTGTTAGCTGCCGTAATGTTGGTATGAGACGTAGTTTATAGTTTTATTTACCTGATAGAGACGGATCACTGTGTTATTGGGCCCTGTCCGGATGCTGACTGGTCATTTTATTAATGTTAAGCACGCTTTTGACCTTAGCACCAACACTTCTTCTTCGTGTTTTTTTTTTCTTCTTCTTCTACTTCAGTTTATTGGTGGATTGCAAGCAACTGATAGGTGTATACCACCACCTACTGAGCATGAGTGTGCAGCTCATGGTCTCTTACCCTAACTGTATAGTACAGTTTTCTTTTAATGTTTTTGTTTTGTAAAAATATAAGCAGTGCTTTTCTTATTCTTGTTTTATCCTTATCCCCTTCATTTCCTAATACTGTATTTTATTTATTATTATTATTATTATTATTATTATTATTATTATTATTATTATTATTATTATTATTATTATTATTATTATTATTATTATAAATAGCCCCCCCTGGTGGAAATGTCACGTGCCGCCACTGGTGAGTAAGTAAATGTAGCCTTGGAAAGTGTTGCCGCCAGGACACAATAACTGTGGTCTTAATTTTGCATTTGTTTATTCCGCATAATAAAGAAACACAGCAAAATAAAAGCATATAATTACTTGCACATTTCCTCATTTATCTATTGCTCAAACAACTATACAAAAGTCTCTGGCAACAATTATTTAGTTTACTTGTGGCAAACCTAAATTTAACCTACACAAGAAGCTGAATTCTCAGAAAATATGGAAATAAAACAAACACAGAAAATTACAATAAAATAAAATAAAATATGGCAGTGGGCTCTAAATTCCACAAAATTTCTCAGAGTTCACATTGGACACAGGGCATCACAGCTGAGCTGAGCTTCATGCTGTTTACCAGGGCACATGCCAGTCAGCCACACAACATTAAAAGAGAAGAAGAAGAGAGTCCAGGCAGGATAGATAAAAGTTTCAGAGTCAGAGTTTATTTGCCATTCACACCACATGTGGTACATGTGGTACATGTGGCACATGTGGTGGAACAAAATTATGTAAACAGGGTCCCAGTTGCATCCAACAATAAAATGTTAATGAAAAGCAGTACCGTAATCAAATCTAAGACATGAACTAAGAAAACCATTAACTAAAAACATTCTAAGCACTATTAGCATAAAAACAATATATTCAACAGCAGCACGAACATGTCTGCGTGAGCAGATGAACACGCATGAACACAGCAACATGAAACAGATCAGCAGCAACATGATGTGATTTTTCACAGTGATTATTCTGGTTAGAGATTCATGAGTCTTGACAGCCTCGGGGTAGAAGCTTTTCCTCAGTCTAGTGGTTTTACACTTCATGCTCCTTCACCTCCTTCCTGAGAGGAGCCGGGGCAAAAAGTGTGTGTGCTGGGTGAGTGGGGTCCTTCATGATGCAGGTGGCCCTCTTCTGTCATCTGGAGGTGTAAATGTCTGTGAAGGTGGGGAGACTGACTCCAACATCTTGTGTGCAGCCTTCACCACTCTCTGCAGAGCTTTTCTTTCTGCAGCTGTGCAGCCTCCATGCCACACGTTGATGCTGGAGCACAGGATGCTCTCCACTGCACACCAGTAGAAGGAGGTAAGGACTGAGCTTCTCAGACCAACTGTCCTTAGCCGCTTGAGGAAGTAGAGTCTCTGATTAGCTTTCTTGATCAGGCTGGTGGTGTTGTTGCCCCGGCTGAGGTTGTCATTCAGATGCACACCCATGCACTTGTAGCTGGAGACCACTTCCACCGCAGATTCTTTTGATGTGGGTCATGACCAGTTTTTCGAAACATTTAGTGACCATCGGGGTGAGGGCTACTGGCCGGTAGTCATTCAGACCAGTCACTGTAGAGCTCTTTGGGGCTGGGCTGATGGTGGCGGTCTTCAAGGAGGTGGGAACATTTGCCTGGGTAGGTAAGTGAGGAGTTAAAGATGTCGGTCAGCACATCGCAGAGCTGATTGGCACATTCTTTCTACACTTCCCTGGGGATGCTGTCTGGGCCGGTTGCTTTGTACGGGTTAATCCTCCTGAAAGTACTCCTCAGTTTGGCTGAGGTCACACTGAGAAGCTCTTCTTCCAGTGGTGAGGTGAGTCTGAGGCTGGAGGGTCTGTTCATGTCTTCTGACACGGTCCTGTTGTTTCTGTTTTCTTGCACCTCGGTTTTCTGTGTCATTATCCACAGCTGATCCTTATTCTAATCACCCCAGGTGCTCCTCACTGTCTCTTTAGTGTCAGTATTTAGACTGTGTTTTCACTCCTTTGGTATCCGGGCTTTATCCTTCCACGGTATTATGGCCTGTGTCTGCTCTGCCTTCCCTGCCAACTTGTAAGTATGTTTTGTTGCCCCGTCAGCATTTTCTTTTGTTTTGTTCAATAAATTATTTATTTTCTCTATCGAGTCCTCCTGTTTTTCTGTGCGTAGGTTCAAACCAAAACTGCAGATCATGACAGAATGACCAGACCAAGACGTGAACCCAGCAGGCGGATGACTTCGGCCGAGTACCAGGCCCAAGAAGCTGCTCGGACGACCCGGTAGGAGCAAGCGCGGATGAAGAAGCCTGTCATCCAGTGTGGGGGGTTCCGGACCGTACCCGTCCGGGGACAAGGTCACCGCAGCCCAGAGGTGGAGATCTTGCCATCACCTCTTCTAGTAGAGGAAGAGAAAATGAGGTCTCAGCTCCGGGGGAGCTATCTGACTATTAAGCCAGCTTCTTCCTCCACCCCTCTGTCTTATTGCTCTCCGCACCTGCTATGGTCTGAGGATGACGCTGAGCTAGAAGATGAACTCTTGTGCATTCCTGTTGTCAGCTTGCGCCATCACCGCAGCAGGAACAGGCTGCAAAGATGGGTCAGAACCATCAACTCCCAGCTCCATCCCTCTCCACCTCACCTCACCGTTGTACCTCGCTGCCCACCTCCTCCTCACTTTTCACCTGACTGCCCTAAGTAATTGTCGGAGAGAGGGGGGTAAGCCGCTGGTCCTCCCCGAGCCAAACGCAAGAAGGGGAGAACCGTACGACCAGAAGAAGACCCCAGATCTCGCTTGCTGGAAGAGCGAGGGGGAGTCGCTGGAGGAGCAGTACAGCCCTCCCACACTGGAGGAGCTGGAATGTTGGTAGGCAGCTCTGGTGCAACGTACTTAGGTCCGCCCAGCCACGAGAGGTCCAGGCAGACTCTCCTCACTCCTGCTCACCTGAGGATGTCACTTCTGCAGAACTGCTGGCCTCTTTGACTCCTCTAATCACAGAGCCTCTGGTCTCACCATCTGATCTGACTCCTCTGGTCTTGCCGCTTGCTCCGGCTCTTCTGGTCTTTCCGCCTGATCCGGCTCCTCTGGTCTCGCCGCCTGATCCAGCTCTCCTGGTCTCACCGCCTGCAGACTCATGTCGGACTCGCCACCTGCAGACCTCACACCGGGCTTGCCACCTGCAGACCTCATGTCGGACTCGTCGCCTGCAGACCTCACGCCGGACTCGCCGCCCGCAGAGCCTCTGGTCTCGCCACCTGGTCTCGTCTCTTCTGGTCTCTTCTGGTCTCGCCACCTGATCTGGCTCTTCTGGTCTCGCCGCCTTGTCTGGCTCTTCTAGTCTTTCCGCCTGCTCCGGCTCTTCTGGTCTCGCCGCCTGCTCCGGCTCTTCTGGTCTCGCCACCTACAGACCTCACGTTGGACTCGCCGCCAGCAGACCTCACGTCAGACTCGCAACCTGAAGACCTCACGTCGGACTCGCCACCTGCAGACCTCACGCCGGACTCGCCGCCTGCAGACCTCATGCCAGACTCGAAGCCTGCAGACCCCACGCCAGACTCACCGCCCGCAAACCTCACTACTGACTCGTCGCTTGCAGACCTCACGTCGGACTCGCCACCTGCAGACCTCATGCCGGACTTGCCAGTTGCAGACCTCACCTCGGACTTACCGCCTGCAGACTCATCGCTGACTCCTCGGCTGTAGACTCATCAGCTGACTCATCGGCTGCAGGCTCATCGGCTGACTCCTCTGCTACAGACTCATCAGCTGACTCCTCGGCTGCAGACTCATCGGCTGACTCCTCAGTTGCAGACTCATTGGCTGACTCTACGGCTGCAGACTCATCAGCTGACTCGACGGCTACAGACTCTTCGGCTGACTCAATGGCTGCAGACTTTGGCTGACTCCTTGGCTGAAGACTCATCGGCTGACTCCTCAGCTGAAGATTCATCGGCTAACTCCTCGGCTGCAGACTCTTCAGCTGACTTGACGGCTTTAGACACTTCGACTGACTCAACGGCTGCAGACTCCAGCTGACTCAACGGCTGCAGACTCTTCGCCTGCAGACTCCTCGCCCGACTCATCGCTTGCAGAAACCGTCTCGGCTGAAGACTCCTCGGCTGCAGACTCATCACCTGACTCCTCGGTTGCTGAATCTTCGCCCAACTCATCGGCTGCAGACCACGACTCATCGGCTGCCAAACCCAGGCCTGGCCCCGTAGCTGCCCACGTCCCATCTGGCCCAGCAGTTGCCCATGTCCCGTCTGGCCCAGCAGCTGCCAGCACCACATCTCTGGCCCAGCAGCTGCCAGCGCCACCATCTCTGTCCTAGCAACTGCCAGTACCACCATCTCTGGCCCAGCAACTGCTAGCACCACCATCTCTGGCCCAGCAGCTGCCAGCACCACCATCTTTGGCCCCATTCTCTCCTTCTCCGAACTCTGGTCCCGCTCTGGACGGTCCCTGGGCCATCCACCCGAACTCTGGTCCCACTTTGGACGGTCCCCGGGCAATCCACTTGAACTCTGGTCCCATTCTGGACTGTCCCCGGGCCGTCCACCCGAACTCTGGTCCCGCTCTGGATGGTCCCTGGGCTGCCTACCTGAACTCATGGGCATAGGTGTTATTTCCCCTTTTTCAGTTTTCCCAGGTTCCTACCTGTCGGCTTTTCTTTTTTTCTCTCATCCTTGGGGATTTTTCTTGTACCCTCCATCCTGTCTCCTCCCTCCCTAGTTATGTGGGGGCCCACTTTGGGGGTGTCAGGTGCCACCCTTGAGGGGGGGTTATGACATGGTTCTGTTGTTTCTGTTTTCTTGCACCTCTGTTTTCCGTGTCATTAACCACAACTGATCCTTATTCTAATCACCCCAGGTGCTCCTCACTGTCTCATTATTGTCAGTATTTAGACTGTGTCTTTTCACTCCTTTGGTATCCAGGCTAGCTTCCACAGTGTTATGGTCTGTGTCTGCTCCGCCTTCCCTGCCATCTTGTAAGTAAGATTTGTTGCCCTGTAAGCATTTTGTTTTGTTTTGTTCAATAAATTATTTATTTTCTCTATCGAGTCATCCTGTTTTCCTGCACGTAGGTTCGAACCAAAACTGCAGATCATGACATCTTCAAAGTGTACGTAGAACTTGATGAGGGTATCAGTCAGTGATGGGTCTCTAGGGCATTGTTCACTCTTGCTTTATAATCTGTTATATACTTAATCCCCCTTCACATGTTCAGTGGGTCTTGTGAGGTGAATTGACCTTGGATCCTCTGTGCATATTGTGCCTTAGCCCTCTTAATACCAGAAACCTGCTCTTTCCTTGTCCTTCTCAGCTCCTGTGAGTTTACAGACCCGAAGGCAGTGTTCCTGAACTCCAGTAGGGTGTGAGCCTCTGCATTTAGCCAAGGTTTTATATTTGGGTAACTCTTAACATATCTGGTGGTGGTGACTTCATCAGCACATTTCCTAATGTACCCCAGAACTAAGGATGTGTATTGGTCCAGGTCTAGCGCCCCCTCATTTTCAGCAGCTTCTCTGGACCTGTCAGTCTGTGCATGCGAAACAGTTTTTCAGTATCGGGCGTTTGTTGGTAGTTTTTGTAGTTTTGAGGCTGGGACACTGAATTAAGAGTTTTATTAATGCTTTTCTGACTAAATGTTTGTCAATTTTAATGCTTTAAGCTGACCATATAATTAGTGCCAAGTATAATGTCTGTTTCTGTAGCTGGTCTTGACGTGAGAAAGTGGTATGCAATATTACTGGAGTCTGAGAACAGGGCCCATTCTCCCACAAACAGCTGTGCAGACTTTTGCACAAAGTGCTAGTTCAGCACTTAGATGCTTGCCCATCTCTTTCTCAGACAAGCCTGCAATAACAGACCTTGGGAGAAATCCTCCCACGTTAAGTCGAAAACATGTTTTTGCTAGAGTGAGTGCATCACGCATGCACACACAACGCACAGACGTCAAGGTATAAAATGAACTCTGTGTCAGATAAACATGGAAGTCTACTGTAAGGCTTTGGCCCAGCCGTCCGGCCTGCGTTGA
Organism: Garcialebias charrua; assembly: GCA_038048925.1. Classification (NCBI taxonomy): domain Eukaryota; kingdom Metazoa; phylum Chordata; class Actinopteri; order Cyprinodontiformes; family Rivulidae; genus Garcialebias; species Garcialebias charrua. The sequence goes on along the minus strand of JBBPBX010067458.1, from coordinate 9,574 downwards.
TGGTGATTCTCATCTGAGTTGAAAGCGGCTTCCCGACTCGTGTCACGGTGAGAAATTCTTGTAACATCAATGCCTTGTTGTGTGTGTTGTTATTTGTGGCGGGGTTTAATAAATGACACATTGATCCTAGCAGATAACAGTTTGTGTGTTGCTTGTATGTTTATTGTACATCTGAGGTGATTTGTACAACTGTATGTGTTTTAACTTTTTTCCTTTTTCCTGTCACAGTTTTCTTTAATAAATGACATCATTATTGTTAAGGGAATCTGTGTTTGTTTTCTTCTAAACAAGAGCTGTGCCTACCCTTCACGAACTTGACAAATGATTTAAAATATGATAAAATATTAACCATTTGGGTTGATCTGAAATATCATAAAACATTATGGCGCTGCGAGCAGGGTGAGATGAAGGGATGCACACGTGGTGCTGTTTGGAAAAAAAGGGGAAAAATTGTGTCTGTGGAAGCTGGAAGTAGATGTGAGTCCTATTTCAGCTTGAAACGGGTGGGAGTCCCATATTCATGGAAGCAGGGATGTGAAGTCCCGGTTTTGTTCCTGCCAGTGTGCAGAGGTGAAGTGAGAGCTGATAGCAGTGTGATTTTCCTGTCAGCAAGTTTAGTTTTTTTGTTTTTTGTTTTTTGATCAGCGTATAGGGGATGCCTTAAGCATTTGATCGATTCTTTGAGCTTAAGAGTAACAGAAGATTTGGTGCCAGGGTGTAAACCGTTGTTAGAGTTTTGTCGATCTGAAACATAAGTATTTTACCAGGGTTAAAAGAAAAGAAAAACCTTGTTGTAATAAGTCAGGTGATTTATTTTTGACAGCTCAGTTGAAGTAAAAAAAAGAAGCAAACGCTTTTCTGTGTGTTTCTGCAGTCACGTATGGGAGGTTGCTACGAGAAGCAGGAAAGCCCAGATGAATTGTTTATGGGTACTGCTGTGCATAGTTTAAAAAAAAAAGAGCGGTGGAGCTCGTTGAAACAGATAATCAGGCTGCGGGAGATATATATCCCAGTGTGCCATCTAACCGTTTGCATTCTGGGACCCTAATTAGCTTTGATAAAGTTGTTCAGAGTGAGGTGGAGGCCATCATCAAGAAAATGAAGCCTTCATCCTGTGCCCTGGATCCCTTCCCCTCGTCTCTCATAAAATCCAATCACTTTGCAATAAGCCCATTAATCACACAAATAATAAACAAGTCTCTACAATCTGGTCATGTTCCATTGCCTCTAAAAACTGCCATCATTAGGCCTCTTCTGAAAAAATCTAATTTGGATCCCGACATTTTTTCTAATTACCGCCCAATTTCCCACCTCCCATTTCTGTCCAAAGTGCTGGAGAAAGCAGTTGCTGCTCAGCTGCAGGACCACCTACAACAACACTCTCTGTATGAGAAGTTCCAGTCTGGATTCAGAGCAGCTCACAGTACTGAGACTGCACTGCTGAGAGTAACAAATGATGTCCTCATGGCTGCTGACACTGGTTCTCCCTCCATCCTTGTCCTCCTTGACCTCACTGCAGCCTTCGACACTGTGGACCATAATATCCTCCTCCACCGTCTTCATGTGGAGGTCGGTCTCTGTGACACTGTCCTGGACTGGTTCAATTCTTTCCTCTCCAATAGGCTGGAATGTGTTAGCCTTGGCAATGCCACTTCCCAGACAGTCGGTGTCTCCTGTGGTGTCCCTCAGGGGTCAGTTCTGGGGCCCCTGCTGTTTTCCCTCTACATGCTGCCTTTAGGTCAAATTATTAATCAGTTCAACATTTCTTTTCACTGCTATGCCGACGACACACAGCTTTACATCAGGACTGGAACATCATCATCATCCCTATCTCCGTCTTCACTCACTGTTCTCTCTGCCTGCCTGGAGGAAATAAAGGCATGGATGAATCAGAACTTTCTTCAATTAAACTGCTCGAAGACTGAGGCCATATTGATTGGCACCCCTCACCAGATACAAACATCAACTTTAACAACAATCTCCTTCTCTGGTCAAGACATCCCCCTCTCCACCTCTGTTACAAATCTTGGAATAAAAATGGACTCTCATCTTACATTTGAAAATCACATTAAGCATCTGTTTAAAACCTGCTTCTTCCATCTTCGAAACATCTCCAGACTTCGCCCATCTCTGACTTTTCCTGATGCTGAGAAACTCGTCCATGCCTTTGTCTCCTCCAGGCTCGACTACTGCAACTCCCTGTTTATTGGTATCCCTGGCAAAAACCTTCAGAAACTTCAATACATTCAAAACAGTGCAGCAAGGATTCTGTTGAGAGTTCGTAAATTTGAACATATTACACCCATTCTCCATAACCTCCATTGGCTTCCTGTCACCTACAGAATTCAGTACAAAACTGCTCTCATTACCCATCAATGCTTGCACGGCACTTCACCTGACTATCTAAAGGACATTCTTGCACCATATTCATCCACCCGGTCTCTACGATCACAGAACAGTAATTTCCTTCATATTCCTCGGACCAAATTGAGGACCATGGGAGACCGAGCATTCTGTGTGGCTGCCCCCCGCCTGTGGAACTCCCTCCCTGACGACCTGAGAGCTCCACAGTCACTGGTTGACTTTAAAAGCAGCATAAAGACTTTTCTTTTTAAGCAAGCCTATTCTGCCTCCACATGATTTTATCTTTGATCTTAGCTGATATCATTATTGATTTTACTTGATTTTATCACTTGTTTTATTTTATTTATTTTTTAAGCAAGCCTAATCTGCATCCACATGATTTTATCTTTGATCTTAGTCGATATTATTATTGATTTTATTTGATTTTATCACTTGTTTTATTTTGATCTTTGCTTTGTTACACTTTGTAGCACTTTGAGATTTTTATTAATGAAAAGTGCATTATAAATTGAATTCATTATTATTATTATTATTATATTTTTTTTATGCAACGTCTGCTTTATCTCTAGAACAGGGAGGAAACTGCAGCTCTGAGGAGATGTGTAAAGGATGAGAGTAGAGGAGACAACATATGGTTCGTGGGCCAGGAAAGGTCGGTTAAAATTTGTTTTGTTTTGGAGAGCACTGATACAGTCAGAGGTTTTTCCAGTTGAGCTGCTTGCTTAAGAGGACGTTTAAAAAGGAGCAGAACCGTTTGTGAGGGAGTTTAAGGAGGAGCTGAGAAACAGCAGCTCTGAGGAGGAAAGAAGAAGAGAAAAAAAAGTGTGGGATTCTAACAAAAAGAGTCACTGCTGTGTTCCGTTGAAAAGGTCGAGCCCCAGAAATTAGGACAAATTGGTCAACAGGTGATATTAGAAGTTGATTGAAGGGGTAAAATGTACAAAAAAGTGTTGGTTTTCATGTTGTTGTTTTTTCTCCTTCTTTCCTCCTCTCTCTGAGTTTAAAGAATGAACCTTTTATCTAAAATGATTACTAATCCCTGTCATTCTATCAAAAGCGTTTTTTGTGTTGCAGCTTGTGTCCCTGAGGGGACAGACAGGACGCGCAGAGGACAACGGGGAGGAAAGCGCATGAGGGTGGTGGCTTGTGTCGTGTTCTGGGTCATCACTTCATCGGTGCAACACTGTTGGGTGTTCGACGCACTTGAGGATGGATGTTCATGTTCATCTGTGTCACTGTTCTGCTGATGACCATGCCTCTTCGACACCAAGACATGTCCTGAAAGGAGGACAGTTGGTGTCTTTGCCACAAGTTGAGAATACAGGATGGCTTCAAGTGTCCAGTAGGTTGGTCCTGCTGGTGACATGTGTGAGCAGAGGTGTCCGGCGCATGTGACGTTCCAGACGTCGACCTTATTGCAACTGTAAGGTCTGCCTGGCAAGGTGTTACATGTCAGCAAGCTGTTCCAGAGGGTGGAGCCATGAAGGACCTTCTTGAGTGGTGAACATTTCTGATGTTCATTGAGTTTTTTATGTTTATTTTATTTAACCTGAAGTGATGAAATCTGAAATGATGAAATGTGATTTGTTTTTAAGACTAAATGATGATTAATTTGAGATGACATGCACATGTACAGATATGTGCTACAAACAGGAATAGGTTTTATCTGGACAGTAAATTCGTCCTCAAAAATACCTAGGTGCCTTTTTAAAGGATGAATGTGTTGTACGCTTGTGGGAGTGGGGACAACAGGACTTATTGATTGATTAATTAGCAATTCTGCTTTGCAGTCACTCTGGACCCCTTCTGGTACGCAACAAAACGGGTCCTTCAGTGCCGAAACTTATGATTGAGTTTCTATGTCTGACTGTCAGCTTGAAAGTGTTCACATGTATTGAACAGCAAAAGGTTTTACATATGGTTTAAACTAATAGAGCAAGGGTATGCAATGTCCCTCCTTTGCTTGTTTTTAGTGCCTTGCTTTGTGTAATTGGTACACTTGTTTTATTTTCTTTTTATTAAACAGAGTAAAAGATCATGTGAGTAGATTGGTTTATAACACTGCCTAAGGATGAAGATTGAAGTTATAATTAGAGACCATTGGTCTGGTACTGAACGAATTACTGTTGTATTTGATTTAACTGTGCGGTAGATACGGTAGTGTTTGATTATTGGGTTAATGGGTACAGAGTATATAATGTGACACGTCACGAAGGTGATGGGGTCTCTTTTCTTGATTTAGTTTGTACAGAAATAGAAAGGTGGATAGCCAGGTATTGGGGGATGTCCCATGAGGTGTCAGGGGAAAATTTTCAAAACTAGTCAGAAAATCAGAGGATGGGATGAATTAAGAGTTTTATTAATGCTTTTCTGACTAAATGTTTGTCAATTTTTAATGCTTTAAAGCTCCACTGACATCATCTTTTGACTTTCCATAAAATGGCACAACATATATATATATTAAGATTGACCTCTGATCGTTTTTGCCAAAACAATGTTAAATTAATTAAAATTCCTCTCAAAAATAGTTTAAAATTAGCGCCTATTTTTCACATGATAAATATGGATTTTCCCGTCGCGCGATTATGACGTCACACACAGACTCCGTCAACTGCGCACATTGATACAATGGACGAAGATGCAAAGGCATCCGTCCAATTTAGCCATTTAAAACGTCATATTTTAGCGGTTTGTCTTCAGAGAAGCCAAAGTCTGTGGCGGTTCTACTGCTCACGGGCCCGTGCCCGTGTAAGATGGACCCTGGCCCGCCCTCCGAGCAGAAGCGGAACCAATGCTCATGGCACATACCGATACCAGCCTTGTTTACGTATCGATCCAACCCATGATGCACGTTGGCTTCAAACTATGGAATGGATTTCCTGAACGGAGGCGTGTCTCATGAACCCAGAGTAACAAGACCCGCCTCACATTCAGGAAATCCAGTTCATAGTTTGCAGGCAGCTACAAGCGTGAGGGGCTGACTGAGTACTCTGTTGGGTTTGTTTTGACATCGTTTGGAAAGAGCGGGTCGTTTGTTCATGGATTGTTTACATGGAGCTGGACGCTTGTTTCTTTCGCAAGATGGATTGTTTACATGGAGCTTGGACGCTTGTTCCTGTGGCAAGATCGATTCGGACAACACTGGTGAGTGCATGCTAGCAGCTAGCCGACTTTTCATCGTAACATGTGCGTTGTGTCACGGAAATATTTTACACTCAACACCGCAAGACAACAACGTTCAATGTTTGCAGAGCAGAGCTATATAAACACATCTGCGTCACATTAAACCGCGGTCAAGTTAGTTTTACGCCGGACATTCCATCGAGCTCAGGGCTTCAGCCAGCGGTGTGTTTTTCTTTTTCATGCCGGATTACGGCAGCTGTTTCAGCTCCCGCCTGGGAGCTCCGTGGCTTCGCATCATAATACAGCTACTAATATAAAGCATGTAAAACACTAAAAACGGGAACATGTCTGTGTTGGTTTATGCCAAGAACTGAAAAAAAATTATAACCTGCTGTTTACTCGAAATAACTTTGGCTTCTCTGAAACATAAAGTTATAAATGGCTAAATCGGACGGATGCGTTTGCATCTTTGTCTGTGTCTGACGTCATAATCGCGCGACGGGAAAATAGTATTTATCGTGTAAAAAAAAGGTGCTAATTTTACACTATTTTTGAGAGGAATTTTAATTAATTTAACATTGTTTTAGCAAAAACGATCAGAGGTCAATCTTAATATATATATATATATATGTTGTGCCATTTTATGGAAAGTTAAAAGATGATGTCAGTGGAGCTTTAAGCCAAAGCAGAAGGCATACAATGAGTTGTATGGGAGACTGGACTCTAAAGAGGGTAAGATGGACTTGTACCGATTGGCAAGACAGAGGGATCAGGCTGGAAAGGATGTGCAACAGGTTAGGCTTGTTAAAGATAGGAATGGTAATGTTCTAACAAGTGAGGAGAGTGTGACAGGAAGATGGAAGGATTACCTTGAGGAGCTAATGAATAAAGAGAATGAAAGAGAAAGAAGAGTGGGGGTCATAGAATATGTGGACCAGGAAGTGGGAAGGATTAGTGAGGGTCAAGTCCGGAAAGCTCTAAAAAGAATGAAGAAGGGGACGGCAGTAGGACCTGATGACATACCTGTGGAGGTTTGGAAATGTCTTGGAGAAATGGCAGTGAGGTTTTTGACTCAAATATTTAATGGAATATTTGAGGGTGAGAAAATGCCTGAAGAATGGAGAAGAAGTGTGCTGGTGCTCAATTTAAGAATAAGGATGATGTACAGATTTGTAGCAACTACAGGGGATTTAAGTCGATTAGTCAAACGAAGATCTGAGAGAGAGTTGTGGAAACAAGACTTAGACAAGAGGTGACTGTGAGCAGCATTATGGTCTCATGCCAAGAAAGACCACCATGGATGCCATCTTTGCTTTGAGAATGCTGATGGAGAAGTACCATTCTGGTACACTTGCAGTTGAGGCAAATGCACTTCGAATATGACATCATGAAAAAAGGCCTCCCTGCATTCTGTATGGGAATGGTAGTTTTTTTTTTTTTTGCTTCTTACTTGGTCCAGTTCCCCACTCATTTTACACACTTTCTTGCATTTAGATTAGAACAAATAAAAGTGGAGGCTATTACGAGTCAACTTGTTTGTTTTTAGTGCAGTTGTATGTGCATATAGACAGACCACAGTCCGTGAAGATCCACAACTTCTCCTCCTCCACCATAACCCTCAGCACTGGCTCTCCTCAGGGATGTGTGCTGAGCCCCCTTCTGTTCACTCTGCTCACATATGATTGTACAGCCACACTTCCAGGCTGTCATATTGTTAAGTTTGCAGATGATACAGCGGTGGTGGGATGCATTACAAACAATGATGAGTCCAGCTACAGACAGGAGGTGGAACACCTGGAGAGCTGGTGCAAAGAGAACAATCTTCACATGAATGTGAAGAAGACAAAGGAGATGATTGTGGACTTCAGAAGGAACAAACACACCCATGCCCCACTGAAAATAGGTGGGTCTGCAGTGGAAGTGGTCTCCAGCTACAAATACTTGGGTGTACACATGAATGATAACCTCAGCTGGAGCAACAACACCACCAGCCTGATCAAGAAAGGTCATCAGAGACTCTACTTCCTCAGACGGCTGAGACGAGCTGGTCTGAGCAGCCCAGTCCTCACCTCCTTCTACAGGTGTGCAGTGGAGAGCATCCTGTGCTCCAGCATCAACGTGTGGCATGGAGGCTGCACAGTTGAAGAGAGGAAAGCTCTGCAGAGAGTGGTGAAGGCTGCACAGAAGTCTGTTGGAGTCAGTCTCCCCACCATCACAGACATTTATACCTCCAGATGCAGGAAAAGAGCCACCTGCATCATGAAAGACCTCACTCATCCAGCACACTCACTCTTTGCCCCACTCCCCTCAGGACGGAGGTTGAGGAGCATCAAGTGTAGAACCACTAGACTGAGGAACAGCTTCTACCCTGAGGCTGTTAGACTCATGAATAAATAAAAATAAAATAAAAAAATAAACACTGCAAAATATCACATCATACTGATGCTGATCTGTTTTCTTGTTGCTGTATTCATCTGTGTTCATCTGTGACCATCTGCTCATACAAACTCATGTTCGTGCTGCTGTTTATTCCCACTATATTAGGCTTAGTGTATTACTAGTTGATGCTTTTCTTAGTTAGTTCTAGATGTTATTACTGTTTTTCTCTTTCATTTGTTGTTGGATGTAACTGGGACCTCGTGTACATAATCTCGTTTTCATCTCATGTACCACATGCGGTGCAAATGACAATAAAGACTCTCTGACTCTCTGACTCTGATATGTCTAGACTTATGCATCAAAAAAGGTTTGGTCTTTGATTGGCTGTCCTGTATGTCAGTCATGGGCGTGGTTGTTTGCGCATGCATGGTGATCTATGTCAGAAAAGTCCGGTCTAAGATTGTCTAACCTGTATGTCAATCAACTGATGAGTTGCATAGTGAGGATGGATTGACAAGCTGAGGTATATTTTTAAAAAATATATATATTTAAAAAAAAGTCTGACGTCTATTTCTATTTCGCCATGCGATCTACTGAAATTGCCTTCGCAATCGATCGGTACATCGCATTTGATGTATTGGGCACCCCTAGTGTAATTGATCAAGAAGTTCATTTCTGTTCCATGTTACAGAGCTGCGTGAAGGGTTAACTGTTTGATGTCCTGCTGCATTGATGTCCTGCTGCACTTCTCTTCTCTACAATTTTAAATTTAAATACTGTTATATTTTAAATAAACAATCCATGCTGCATGGAGTGTTTATTTGCTATATTGCAGTATTTAAATAGTTTATTTAAGGAGGGAGATTGGGAGTAACAGGTGATGAATGGGTGTGATTTCAGCCTGGCACATGTCATGACAAAGTTTACTGAACTTGAACTTGGGTTACTGTATCCCTACTTTGCAGTTTTTCACTTATCGCAGAGGGGCAGGGTATGAAACCCCCACGATAAACGAGGGACTTTTGTATAGCAAAAATAGATACTCAGAAAGCAAGATAGTTAAATCCCCTGCAGGTGTTGCTGCTTTTCATCTAAGAAGTAACAGTGAAACAATTCAACTGAGCCAGTTTTGTAAAGTGTGCCTTCACTTACCACCATCATTCTTCGAATGTCTTTTGTCAGCTTTTCTTCTTTTTGTGCGCTTCCTTGACAAACCTGTCAGTTGTTCTTCTCCATCTAAGGAGCAACATGTTTTAGTATACTACTTCAAAACGCACACACAACTCAGGTACAATACTTTACTGTACATGCATTTACTATCATTATCACTGTCCTTTTCAAAATCACCATCATAATTCACGGTAACTACAGTCTCCAACAGCTGTTTATGGTACAAGTACATTAAACAATAGTTTAATGTACTTGTACCATTGCTGTTCATCATTCTTTAGTTTGTAGCAGGTCGCTTTCGTAAATGAGCCCCCGAAGCTCAATAAGATTTACCTGACTAAATAAAGGTTGAATGATTGAATAGGGCTCTGGATGTTGTGGGGTTGTGTTAGCTTACGCGACTCTGCAATATCGCGTGGACATCGGGGGCAGTTCCCTTGGATTGGCAGACTGGGATGGTGGTTCCCCTCTTCAAAAAGGGGGACCGTAGGGTGTGTTCCAACTATAGGGGGATCACACTCTTAAGCCTCCCTGGTAA
>JBBPBX010067457.1:0-19398 GCA_038048925.1 Garcialebias charrua | reverse complement strand
TCTCTCTGACTGTCCACCTGCTGAGTGTCTCTCTGACTGTCCTCCTGCCGAGTGTCTCTCTGACTGTCTACCTGCTGAATGTCTCTCTGACCGTCTACCTGCTGAATGTCTCTCTGACTGTCCACCTGTTGAGTGTCTCTCTGACTGTCTACCTGCTGAGTGTCTCTCTGACTGTCCACCTGCTGAGTGTCTCTCTAACTGTCCACCTGCTGAATGTCTCTCTGACTGTTCACCTGCTGAATGTCTCTCTGACTGTCCTCCTGCTGAGTGTCTCTTTGACTGTCTACCTGCTGAATGTCTCTCTGACTGTCCACCTGCTGAGTGTCTCTCTGACTGTCCTCCTGCTGAGTGTCTCTCTGACTGTCTACCTGCTGAATGTCTCTCTGACTGTCTACCTGCTGAATGTCTCTCTGACTGTCCAGATGGACATAGACATGTAAATATAACATGTTCAACTGAAATTGTGTGTTTGTGTGTGTGACTGTTTTATGGTTTTTAAGGACAGTGTTTTATCAGGACTGTAATGAACTGCCATCTGATTGATTGTCTGATTGTTTATAGCGTATGACTAGCCTGGCCCTCGCCATACCTGCACAGCTCCGCTCAATTCTATTTCCCTTCACTGCTGGGTCTGGGATTTGTCCCATAGACAACGATTCCTCCGGTCGATTTTTGACCGGACCAATCAGAGAACAGAAGGCGGATTGGCAGATTAACAGACCAATCAGAGAACAGAAGGCGGAGTTTTGAACGACGTCGACTGACGTCGTCAGTTAAAATGGCTGCCACCACGAAGGAATTTTCCAGAAAACAAGGTAAAAAACTATTATTTCTTTCCTGATAAAAACTATATTTCTTAGCTGACGTTTTATCAGAAGTGTTTCTGAGCTTAACAGTTCCTAAATCAATTCACGAAATGGTCAAATCTGCTGGATTTAAATAGTTTCGGTTTCACATTTTCCAAACAGCCTCAGGGTGCGCTACGAAAATAAATGATAAAAAATCGAATTTTATCTCAAATGTTTCATCAAGGCCAACAGTCAGTAAATTAGAGCCATATAATTACACACTGGTAGCAGAAAAAATATCCACCAAGTGGTTTCTGAGCTTTTTATCTGAATAGCCTGGACCTTGCCAGGCTAAGCTAACAAAACTACGCCTTCTGTTCTCTGATTGGTCCGGTCAAAAATAGACCGGAGAAATCGTTTTCAATGGGAGGAATGCCAGACCCTAGTACGAAGCAAAGTGAAGGACAGGGTTTGGTTTTAACCAGACTAGCGTATGACTGTCCTAACAAACAACTGTCCATAAAAAAACCACAATACACTCCCATACACACACAATTGAACAATAAGGTTGATGAATCCACACGTAGCAAGTATATCTGTTTAGGAACACAAGAACTAAAATGTACCTTGGTACTCGTGTTTAATGGAAGTTGATCGCTCTTCTGGCTACCTGCGATCTCCTGACTCTGGACGTGTTCACGTCATCTGGAACAGATCATTTATACTTATATTTAGAGGAAATTCTACATTTTGATGATAGCTGCTGTCACATGTAAACCAATAAACATTACATGATTGTTTTTGGCCAAAGTATCCATCTCACATAAAGGAAAGATGGATGGACATAGTATTTACAAAACTCCTCTCATGATGGGTGGACTAAGATGAAATTAAAATTAGCTGAATGAAAGAAAACTATAAATTTAAAAACTGTGACTAATAATATTGAAGTCATACATAACAATCCCTGCATTATTTATAAAATTGATATCTATGTCATATACATACACACAAATATACATATATACATGTATATAAGCATATCATATATGCATATTCATATACAGTGTATATACATATATGCATATACATGTATACTGTATATGCATATACATTACATATACTGTACAGATAGACATATACATGTAAATATAACATGTTCAACTGAAATTGTGTGCGTTTGTGTGTGTGACTGTTTTGTGGTTTTTATGGACATTGTCATATGCTATAAACAGACAAGCAGATTACAGTTCATTACTGTCCTGACAAAACACTGTCCTTAGAAACCACAAAACAGTCACACACACAAACACACACACAATTTCAGTTTATCATGTTTTTAAGAAAGCAAGATGTTTGATGGATAGATGGATGATATTTGATGGATGGATACATGGATGGATGGATGGATGTTTGATGGATGGATGGATGGATGCATGCATGGATGGATAAAAGGTGGACATCAGTCAGTAAAGACTCCATCTGTCTGCGTTCAGCAAGGCTGGATGTTTGATGGATGGATGGATGTATGGATGGATGTTTGATAGATGGATGTATGTATGGATGGATAAAGCATGGACCTCAGTCAGTAAAGAATCCATCTGTCTGGTTTCAAGAAGGCCGGATGTTTGATAGATGGATGGATAGATAGATGGATGGATGTTTGATAGATGAATGATGGATGGATGTTTGATGGATGGATGGATGGATGTTTGATGGATGGATGGATAAAGTGTGGACCTCAGTCAATAAAGAATCCATATGTCTGGGTTCAGGAAGGCAGGATGTTTGATGATGGATGGATGATGTTTGATGGATGGATGCATGGATGGATGGATGGATGTGTGGATGTTTGATGGATGGATGGATGAATGGATGGATAAAGCATGGACCTCAGTCAGTAAAGAATCCATCTGTCTGGGTTCAGCAAGGCAGGATGTTTGATGGATGGATGGATGTTTGATGGATGGATAGATGTTTGATGGATGGATGGATGGATGTTTGATGGATGTTTGAGATGTTTGATGGATAGATGGATGGATGGATGTTTGATGCATGGATGTATGGATGGATGGATGTTTGATGGATGGATGGATGGATGGATAAAGTGTGGACCTCAGTCAGTAAATCCATCTGTCTGGGTTCAGGAAGGTAGGATGTTTGATGGATAGATGTATGGATGTTTGATGGATGGACGTTTGATGGATGGATGGATGTTTGATAGATGGATGGATAAAGCGTGGACCTCAGTCAGTAAAGAATCCATATGTCTGGGTTAAGGAAGGCAGGATGTTTGATGGATGATGGATGTTTGATGGATAGATGTTTGATAGATGGATGGATGCATGGATGGTTGGATAAAGCGTGGACCTCAGTCAGTAAAGAATCCATCTGTCTGGGTTCAGCAAGGCAGGATGTTTGATGGATGGATGTTTGATGATGGATAGATGGATGTTTGATGGATGGATGGGTGGATGTATGGATAAAGCGTGGACCTCAGTCAGTAAAGAATCCATCTGTCTGGTTCAGGAAGGCAGGATGTTTGATGGATGGATGGATGTATGGATGTTTTATGGATGGATGGATGCATGGATGGATGGATAAAGCGTGGACCTCAGTCAGTAAAGAATCCATATGTCTGTTTTCAAGAAGGCAGGATGTTTGATGGATGGATGGATGATGTTTGATAGATGGATGCATGGATGGATGGATGGATGGATGGATGGATGGATGGATAAAGCGTGGACCTCAGTCAGTAAAGAATCTATCCGTCTGGGTTCAGCAAGGCTGGATGTTTGATGGATGGATGGATGTTTGATAGATGGATGGATGGATGTATGTATGGATGGATAAAGCATGAACCTCAGTCAGTAAAGAATCCATCTGTCTGGGTTCAGGAAGACAGGATGTTTGATAGATGGATGGATAGATGGATGGATGTTTGATGGATGGATGATGGATGGATGTTTGATGGATGGATGTTTGATGGATGATGTGTGGATGTTTGGATGGATGTTTGATGGATGATGTGTGGATGTTTGATGGATGGATGGATAAAGCGTGGACATCAGTCAGTAAAGAATCCATCTGTCTGGGTTCAGTAAGGCAGGATGTTTGATGGATGGATAGATGGATGTTTGATGGATGGATGGATGGATGGATGTTTGATGGATGGATGGATGGATAAAGCGTGGACCTCAGTCAGTAAAGAATCCATCTGTCTAGGTTCAGGAAGCCAGGATGTTTGATGGATGGATGATGGATGGATGTTTGATGGATGGATGGATGGATGTTTGATGGATGGATGGATGGATGTTTGATAGATGGATGTATGTATGGATGGATAAAGCGTGGACCTCAGTCAGTAAAGAATCCATCTGTCTGGTTTCAAGAAGGCCGGATGTTTGATAGATGGATGGATAGATAGATGGATGGATGTTTGATGATGAATGATGGATGGATGTTTGATGGATGGATGGATGGATGGATGTTTGATGGATGGATGGATAAAGTGTGGACCTCAGTCAGTAAAGAATCCATATGTCTGGGTTCAGGAAGGCAGGATGTTTGATGATGGATGGATGATGTTTGATGGATGGATGGATGGATGGATGTGTGGATGTTTGATGGATGGATGGATGTATGGATGGATAAAGCGTGGACCTCAGTCAGTAAATAATCCATCTGTCTGGGTTCAGTAAGGCAGGATGTTTGATGGATGGATGGATGTTTGATGGATGGATATATGTTTGATGGATGGATGGATGTTTGATGGATGGATGGATGGATGTTTGATGGATGGATGGATGTTTGATAGATGGATGGATGGATAAAGCTTGGACCTCAGTCAGTAAAGAATCCATATGTCTGGGTTTAGGAAGGTAGGATGTTTGATGGATGATGGATGGATGGATGTTTGATGGATGGATGTTTGATGGATGGATGAATGCATGGATGGATGGATAAAGCGTGGACCTCAGTCAGTAAAGAATCCATATGTCTGGGTTCAGGAAGGCAGGATGTTTGATGATGGATGGATGATGTTTGATGGATGGATGGATGGATGGATGTGTGGATGTTTGATGGATGGATGGATGTATGGATGGATAAAGCGTGGACCTCAGTCAGTAAATAATCCATCTGTCTGGGTTCAGTAAGGCAGGATGTTTGATGGATGGATGGATGTTTGATGGATGGATATATGTTTGATGGATGGATGGATGTTTGATGGATGGATGGATGGATGTTTGATGGATGGATGGATGTTTGATAGATGGATGGATGGATAAAGCTTGGACCTCAGTCAGTAAAGAATCCATATGTCTGGGTTTAGGAAGGTAGGATGTTTGATGGATGATGGATGGATGGATGTTTGATGGATGGATGTTTGATGGATGGATGAATGCATGGATGGATGGATAAAGCGTGGACCTCAGTCAGTAAAGAATCCATCTGTCTGTTTTCAGGAAGGCGGGATGTTTGACTCACCAAATACCAAATGACCTCTTGGACTAGCTGAAAACCTGTACATGTAAAAATATGAAAAAGTTAAAAAACAATTCTCAAGTTTATACAATACACTTATACAGTATTCTGTATTATTCAGTATTCCAACAACAGTATTCTTATACCTACATAAAACTGCAGTCAACGTGATGACGTAACGAGGCTGCAACGTGATGACGTGATGACGTAACGACGCAGTTCGTCCGTCTGCTCACTGCTCAGAGGTAAAAAAAAAAAAAAGAGCAGAATTAGCAGAAAAATGACGTTGGAAACATTAAAACCCCTCTACCCTATTAACGCATGTTAAATTACAGCGTTAGTCACGCTGTTATTGTGACGTGACACGTTCACGGTAGTGACGCTAACGCGACGTGCGTTTAATTTTGTCTTCGTCGCGTTAAGACTCTAAATAACCACTAAAAACATCCACAAGTGATGCATATATAGTATCGCTGATTTATATAAATGTCTATAAAAGTTTTCAACAGCGTTGAAAGGTTGTCACGCTTCTGAAGTGAAGTTACGTTACATGCTAACGCTAGCCGCAGCTAGTTTGAGCTGCGTCTTTCTTCACGCACTCAAAACTCATGCACAGATACTTCCTAATTTATCTAAATGTTGATAAAGTTTTCTACAGTCTTCACAGTTTGTGACGCTGCGGTTAAAGTCACGTTACTACTGGATTAGGTTAACATTTCCTTGAGATGATGTCATCAAAAGCAACAAAAAATTTTTTTTAATTCTTACCTGAATGAAGTCAATACACTCTGACACTCTGTCCACCTACCGCTGCAAAATTTTATTTAAATCGCTCTCCAAAAATAATCTCCGCTCACCTACATGCACTCAACACACGACGCCATAACTCTGCACGTGTAAGCTCAAGGGGCTTTAACTTTTAAAAACTCGGTCACCTGAGGCCCCGCCCTGAGCCCCCGCCCACTACAGGGTCTCCACATCACGAGAGGAGGGGCGGCGTTGGAGTTTCGCGCGGTCTCCACATCACGAGAGGAGGGGCGTTGCAGTTTGGCGCCATGTGTGTCAGTGAGCCACACACACGGCTGCAATAAATGCAACCGATACACAAAAACATACACACCACACACAAATACCCTGGGAGGTGCGTAGCCAGCCAATTTTATAAATGTAAATAACTTTTTATTAAAACAATTTTAAGTGTTAAAGCACACTCCAACTCATCCAGGCAGCCTATTAGCCACAAGTTACGCTGATATTGATGAGAAAAAACAATGTTTACATATTAATATATTTGGATACAATCTGTGTTTTATCCAGACATTGGCAAAGGCTGGCTAATACCAAATGTCCCGATAATGTCGGTACGTAGTCTGGCGCATAGGCGGGCCAATACGCTTGCACCAACGCACACACACACACACACACACACACACACACACACAAGCGTGCACAGACAAGGGAGTCCCACTATGGTGCCATCCCTACACCTTTATTGTGAATAGCTAGTTCTGAATGTCAACAACAAACTGGTTGATCCACTATGAGAAGGTGCTATTTATAAGACTGAGCTGAATACAGCACCTCAGACTGAAGAAGTATTTTGGATTAAAGGGGACGGCCGTGGAACAGTGGTAGTGGCAGCCGACCCCCGATTGGAAGGTTGGAGGTTCGAATCCCGAGTTCCCACACATGTGTTGTTGTGTCCCTGGGCAAGACACTTAACCTCGAGTTGCTCCCAGTAGGACTGGCTGGCGCCTTGCATGGCAGACTACCGCTACCGGTGTATGAATGTGTGTATGAATGGGTGGATGGCTGGTGCTGTAAAGCGCTTTGGGGCCCCTCATAGGGGGCTGGAAAGCGCTATATAAGTAAGCTCCATTTACCATTTAAAGATGAAACGTTTCTACAAATTTATTTTTTTGGTTTCGTTTTTTGAATGTCCAGAGGACCAGACTTACGGGTAACTTTTTTGATTTACTTGCTATACTCAACCTGTTTGTGTTTGTAACAATTTTATCTTTTCCATCTTTTTTTGGTCTTTCTTCCTATATGGGATACACCTGGACCTGCCATTCTGTGTTTGTTTCTCCTTCCTGTTCCTCTCAAACCACAGCCAGCCGAAGCAGATGCTGGCTGCTCTTCTTCCTGAGCCTGGGTCTGATGGAGGTTTCTTCATGTTAAAATGTAGTTTTTCCTTTCCACTGTTACCAGTGTGCTTGCTCAGGATGGGAGATTGTGACGAAGTACAGATTCAACGCGTCTGCTGCCTTCCTTTTATAAATACATTTTACTAATTGGCATTCTTTTTTGTGAATATTTTTGTACAGTGCCCCGAGATGATTTATATTGTGACTTGGTGCTTTATACAAAAATTGAATTTAAAAAAGGAAAATTATTTTACACAAAATATCTATGAACAAATTACGATAAATATAACCTTACACTTAGAGATCATCAGCACATAAAAACATCCAGGACACCCATGCTTGCCATTGTAACTCGATCTGCTAAGGCTGGCCAAAGTAAACTTGAGAACAATGTTCTTTTTGTGGAACTCCTCCAACAACCAACGATAAAATAGACAGAATGGTTTGTTTCCACTTCTGATTTGCTCAGTTTTTGCTTTCTCGAAATTCAAAGCAGCCCAAAAAACAGCAAGGAGGTACTGATTTCTTCCCCTGCTGACTTTAAATTGGCTCATTTACACAGAAATGACTGTTTAATCGTTGTGGAAGATTCATTTTATTCAAGCGACAAACGAAAAATACAGAATAACACTTTATATAAAAGTTGCAAAATTAAAACCTATGCTATTAAATAAAATAAATGTTTAACTCATCCTCTGTAAGATGTTTGTAATAGTCTGTCTTCAAGCTTGCACACATTTCAGGAGGGACGTTGGCCGATTCCTCTTTACAAAAACCTGAGGTCAAGGTGTCTTTATTGTCATTCACATCCCAGGTGCTACAAGTGGTGGGACGAAACTATGTACACAGGGTGCCAGTTACATCCAACAAAAATACAAATTGTAAAGAAAAACAGTAGTAAGATCCAAAACATGAACTAAGAAATACGCTAAACTAAGAATAAACTAAGCACTAGTACAAAACAATGTGCCAAAAAACAGCAGCATGAACATGAGTCTGTGTGAGATGAGGACGAATGAACACAGCAACATGAAATAAATCAGCAGCACATATCAACAATCAAGTGGCATTAGTGATTTTTTTCACAGTGATAATCCTGTCTAGGGATTCATGAGCCTAAGGGTAGAAGCTGTTCCTCAGTCTAGCAGTTCTGCACTTATTGCTCCTCAACCTTCTGCCTGAGGGAAGCGGGGCAAAAAGTGTGCATGCTGGGTGAGTGGAGAGTCATTCGTCATGCAGGTAGCCCTCGTTCTACATCTGGAGGTGTAGATGTCTAGGAAGAGGGCCACCTGCATCACAAACTCTCCAAACCCCTGGAATTTCTTGTCTATCTCACTTAGCAACTCGAACCTTGATGTGGCATTTGCCAGCAGGAGAAAAATGTCTTTCTTACTTGTGTCAAGTCCAAAAATAAAAAAATCAGCTACAAAAAAGACATTAATTTCAAATAAACAAAAAGAGCCAATATTCCTGATCATTCTGTTAGAGATTGAAACTGTAAATGGTCTTTGATACATAATTTAGACAAAGTTTTTAACAGGTACAAGTGCTTGGTTACATATAAAAACAAGAGAGTTTTTATTAAATTGAATTCATTTTCCCTTTTTAAACTGATATTTTCTTTCTTATAATAATAATAATAAACTTTATTTGTATAGCACCTTCCTACAATGCCTTGCATTGACCAAGGTGCTTAACAGGATAAAAAGATGAATAAACTGGAACAATAAATCAATGAAAATAGANCTATCTCCAATATTCCTGATCATTCTGTTAAGAGACTGAAACTGTAAATTGTCTTTGATACACAATTTAGACAAAGGTTTTAACAGGTACAAGTGGTTGGTTACATATAAAAACAAGACGGTTTTTATTAAATTGAATTCATTTTCCCTTTTTAAACTGATATTTTCTTTCTTATAATAATAATAATAAACTTTATTTGTATAGCACCTTCCTACAATGCCTTGCATTGACCAAGGTGCTTAACAGGATAAAAAGATGAATAAACTGGAACAATAAATCAATGAAAATAGAATAAGAAACAACAGCAATAAAAGAAGCAATGGAAATAAAAAATGCTACATACTAAAATAACACAAGTAATAAAAGTTACACGCTGAAAGCTTTTTTGAACAAGTGGCCTCTCGGGTTGCACTGCAACCCGAGAGGCGGATCCGACCGGGTTGCAATGCAGTGCGCGCTCCCGACACAGGGGGAACAGATTCTCATGGGGGGAACTGAAATTCGCACAGCACCGGCTTGTACCGGCAGGATTCCCCCCCGGCACGATGCATCAACGTGTGTGCGTTTTTTATCTGGCATGGACATTAATGATCCAAGCTCCGTGGATTACGTTCCTACATTACATCTTGGATATGGGAAACAGACAGGGCGGAGAACGATCTCCCGCAGCTACTGGACAGCTGCTAAGCTAGCAGCAGCTAGCTAGTTCGACGAGACAGACGACCGTTGTTCTTCAGTCTCCGCTGACCGCTGCATGTGTTGGGGTTTCGGCCTGTTTTGACCTGCGACATGCAAAGAGATTCTTCCTTCAACCCCACTGAAGAGCAGGTGAGTGGAATGTCAAAACGTTTGATAAGCCAACCGTTAACCGAATCTTCTAAAATCATTAAGCTACCAGTAAATGCATGATTTTTTGAGCCGGGACTTAGTGGCTCTGCCTGGGTGAAGGTTCAGGCAGCCCCGCCGCGCGCACGGTTCATCTGTAGCCAGGACTTTAGTGGCTCCTGGCTGGGTCCAGCCGGTTCTGGACCTCCAGGGCGCACGTGGATCAGGTTTAGCCGGGACTTAGTGGCTCCTGCCTGGGTGAAGGTTCAGGCAGCCCGCGCGCGCACGGTTCATCTGTAGCCAGGACTTTAGTGGCTCCTGGCTGGGTCCAGCCGGTTCTGGACCTCCAGGGCGCACGTGGATCAGGTTTAGCCGGGACTTAGTGGCTCCTGCCTGGGTGAAGGTTCAGGCAGCCCGCGCGCGCAC
Source organism: Garcialebias charrua (assembly GCA_038048925.1). Lineage (NCBI taxonomy): Eukaryota > Metazoa > Chordata > Actinopteri > Cyprinodontiformes > Rivulidae > Garcialebias > Garcialebias charrua. The sequence continues at coordinate 8,981 of JBBPBX010067457.1, read as the reverse complement.
GGTTCATCTGTAGCCAAAAAAAGCAACCCTGACAATGTGTATGGCCGTGCGGTTTTCCTCCTCTCGTGTCCGTGGCACAATGTTCAGGCGTTTTGACCAGCGGTTGTTCACTATTTTAAGAAAACAAGCTTCTAAATTACAACTCGCTATCATTACGAAGCTCCTCGACACCTTGCTTAGCCCCTACATCCGGTTAGGGTTTTTTGCCGTCCAATCAGAACGCTCGTTTCAGGCGAGCTTTGCGTGATGACGTCAACTGGTAAAAGGTCTATTATAGTGCAGTGTACAAAATGTTGTACAGTGTGACACAGTGAAGTTTTTTTGTCCCACACAAGTTTTGGATTTTATTTTATTTTATCTTTCAAGTTGGTGATTTTATTTCCCATGGTGTTTTGAATTTTGGATGTTTATTCATTTTCAAATTTCTGAATGATGTCTGCTCCTGGTAACCGCTTCTGGTTTGGCACACCCAGTGGTATTGGTAGAGGCAGTGGTATACCCACTCCCATTTAATTTTCTGTTGATAGTCCTACTCAGAGTGGTGTTAAGGCCTCATTGGATGCATTTCCTGGTCCCAGGGTTCATAATCCTGTTAATTACCATGCCGGTACACCTATGCCCCATGTCACACCTACACCAACTCCTGCTAGTGACAGTTCTGAGTGTGCGGCTGCCCAGATGAGATCTGTTATCCAGGAGATAGGACATCAGTTGGCTGACAGCATCATGTCACGCATGCAGCCACACAGCACAGTTGCTCCCAGTTCTACAACCACACATACTGTAGTGGGTGGTGAGGGTCAGCCCGGTTGTGTGTCTGATGTTTCTCAGGTTCAGGTTGTCATGCAGAGGAAGGTGAAAGAACCTCCGTGTTTTGCAGGTAATGGCTCAGACTCAATTACAGTGCACGACTGGGAAGATCAGATGAGAACATTTATTAAGAAAAGTGATGTTAGGATTGAAGAACAGGCTGACGAAATCTAAGGATGTAGTTAGGTTTGGGATTAGAAATATCAACACTGACATTAAGGCTAACCCTGATGTAATTTATGGTCTCCTCAGGAAACATTTTAGCTCTACTAGGTATTCTGTTGTCCCCTTAGCTGACTTTTACTCAACTTTACCCAAAGACCAGGAAGACCCATATGACTACTGGCTGAGACTAAACAGAGCAGCTGACTTGGCTTCTGACTGCCTGAGAGAGCAGGGCAAATCATTTGAAAACCCTGCGATGGAGGTGACCCGTATGTTTATCAGGAATTGTCCCTGTAGAGACCTGGCTCTCACTTTCAGGTCCAAACCTATCCACAAATGGTCGGCGCATGAAACGCTGGAGGTGCTGAATGAGTACCACGCTGAAGTGAGCTGTAAAGAAACTCCCTCAGTGCATCTCAAGAGGACCGTGGACATTACCATGCACAATGCGGAGGTGAGCCATGGACTGGTCCCTACACACAGTGGTCAGGAACGCCCGCAGACACATGGTACACAGTATGTCTCTCTGGCAGAGGTGATGTCTATGTTAGAGAGGGTTCTGCTGCATGGAGCCTCTGACCAGTCCCAAGTGAGACGGCGAGCTCCACCCAGGCGACCTGTGGACGGCACAGACTATATTGATGGTTTTACTGTTAAGCCATGCATTATCTGCAAAAGCGATGGCCACAGTGCCTTGTCACATTGCCGAGAAAATAGACTTTGTTTCAAGTGCTATGCTCCAGGTCATTCACGCCGAGACTGTCCAACCAAAAGAGCTGCCCCAGAACATCAGGAAAACTGACTTGTCTGCGCCCAGGGGAGGACAGTGCAGACAAACCCAATAAACCTCCCACCACTACCGAGTTACCAGAAATGCAAGATAATGCATCCCTCTATGAGTTGTACAGTAGTACATTGACCCCATCCAAGAAACTGATATTTCAGGGATCCCAAAGAATAGCAGAAACTGACAGCCTGTTCTACACACCTGTGTCAATACAGAATGGCCCCACCCTCAAAGCACTCTTAGACAGTGGGTCGATGGCCTGTACAATCAGTGAGTCCTCTGTTAAGTCCCTTTTACAACAGTGTCCTGAAATCACAAGAGGCACGGCTGATGATTATGTTATTATAGGCTGTGGTGGACAACGTGTTTTCCCCAAAGACATATATGACCTTGATGTCATGGTTTATGGATGTAGGATGGTGATTCCAACAATGGTTGTTCCAGGCCAGACAGAACAAATGATCCTTGGCAGCAATGCCATCAAGCACATTCTAACCCAACTAAAGAACACTGACAGCTACTGGAAGCTAGTTTCCTCGCCCAACAATGGCCAGACAGCCGACCACTGCCAATTTTTGTCACTGCTATCCAATACAGAGCGATGGAGGGGTGGTTGCATTCCAGATAAAGTGGGCACAGTTAAGGTCAAGAGATGTGTGACCCTGAAACCACAGAGCGAACACCTTGTTTGGGGCAAGTTACCTGAATCAGCAGTGATGTCGGCAGGCAGTACAGTGATTGTTGAACCAACGCGATCTAAAGCTGGACTGAAACATATCCTTGTTGGACGAGTTGTTACTCCTCTTTGGGGAGATCGATGGGTGCCTGTTAGGGTCATCAATCCTACTAATCGAGTTGTGGTGCTGAGAAGGAATGCCAAGTTAGCAGATGTGTCTCCTTGTATTGCAGTGGAGGACCTGCCAAAAGCTGACAACGTTGAGTGTAACGTGCAGTGTATGCAGAGCGAAAATGTGCAGCCAAGGTCAGAGGAGGACATGATGCACGCACTGGAGTCTCTGGGTCTGCAAGACATTGACCTGAAGTCATGTGAAGTGTCACTGCAATGGAAAGACAAGCTCCTTGACATCATCGTGCAGAATGAGTCAATCTTCTCACGGCACAAGATGGATTGTGGAGAAGCTAAGGGGTTTGTTCACCGTATCCATCTTGTCGATGACAGGCCGTTCCGTTTACCCTACAGACGCATACCACCGAGCCAGTACGAGAAACTGAGAACGACTCTGAATGAGATGGAAGAGAAAAATATCATCCAGAAGTCAAACAGCGAGTATGCATCTGCACTGGTCTTGGTGTGGAAACCGAATGGGGACCTCAGAGTGTGCACTGACTTCAGATGGCTGAACGCGAGAACTGTGAAGGATGCTTATCCACTGCCGCATCAAGCTGACGCTCTGGCCGCGCTCGGTGGTAACGCGTTCTTCTCCACAATGGACCTGACATCAGGCTTTTATAATGTTCCCCTGCACCCTGATGACAAGAAATATACGGCGTTCTCCTCACCATTTGGGCTTCATGAATACAACCGTCTCCCTCAAGGCCTGTGCAACAGCCCGGCTACGTTCATGAGGATGATGATGTCCATATTCGGTGATGAGAATTTCACAAGCTTATTGTGCTACCTCGACGATCTGATGGTTTTTGCACCTACAGAGGAAACTGCACTCCGTCGCCTACAGATGGTTTTCTCCCGCCTCAAAGAACATAACCTTAAGCTCGCACCCAAGAAGTGCTTCTTCCTTAGGCGGACTGTGAAGTTTCTTGGACATGTTATTAGTGATGATGGTGTTCGAACGGACCCTGAGAAAGTGAGAGCCATAAACAATGTCCAAGTCACTGATCTTATGGAGTCAGACGGGAAAACACCTTGCCCCAGTAAAATCAGGTCATATCTTGGCATGGTGATATACTACCAAAGTTTCATTGAGGCATGTTCTGCAAAGGCAAAACCACTGTTTAAGCTCATGGCTGGACTGGATACCCAAACCAAACACAAGAGGGGTCGCAAACCTGTCAAAAAGAGAGGTCAGGTGAGGCTGACACCTGCTGACTGGACGGATGCCTGCCAGACTGCTTTTGAGACACTGAAACATGACCTCATTACAAGTGTTACTTTAGCCCACCCAGATTTCGAAGCCCCATTCATTCTGGCTGTCGACGCATCCTACGATGGGATTGGAGCTGTCCTGTCGCAACTGCCTCCTGGTGGAAAAGTAGCAAGACCAGTTGCCTTTGCAAGTAAAACCCTCTCACGTTCTCAGCTGAACTACCCCGCTCACCGGCTTGAATTTCTTGCCTTGAAATGGGCAGTATGTGACAAATTCAGCCATTGGTTAAAGGGCAGACACTTCACCATATGGACTGACAATAATCCATTGACGTATATTCTGACCAAACCCAGGCTTGATGCTTGTGAACAGCGATGGGTGGCGAAGCTTGCTGCATACGACTTTGATTTGAAATACATCCCCGGCCCAAAGAATATTGTTGCTGATGCCTTAAGCCGTGAGCCGTTTGTCCAATCATGCATGGGTCATCGCCTTGTGAACGAGCCATATACCTCGCTGTTGGACCAAGTCAAAGGTGTGAATGACAGAATTGTACAGGATGTCTTCAGAGTGTCCAACAACTGTCAGGCTGTTGTAGAAGATGGTGATGAGTTGTCAACTGAGCAAGCCCAAGACATAGTACCACCAGACTCGAGAGGCTCAATCTCAGCAGAGGAAGTTGCTGCCGTCCTCAATGCTCAGTCCAGCGGAGGTGTGAGTCATGTATTGGGAACCGGTGTTGACCCCAATCTTCTGCTGGATGAAAACCAGTCCTTGGCACTCCCACAGAGCCAGCTTGTCAATTGGCAGGAGGCCGACGACACAATAAGCAGAGCCATGTACTTTGTACGAAGACATAAGAGACCTACAAAACGAGAAAGAGCTGTTGAATCACCAAGTGTGATTAAGCTGCTGAAGCACTGGACTAGACTCACCATCCAGAATGGCATGCTATACAAGGCAAAGAAAGATCCCCACATGAACAGAAAGATCCTCCAGTTCATAGTGCCTGACTCATTGAAGCAGAAAGTTCTCCATGGTCTTCATGACGCAGCGGGTCACCAAGGCCAGCACCGTACCTTGTCTCTGGTGAGGCAAAGGTTCTTCTGGAGCGGCATGGAACGTGATGTTATGAACTATGTTCGATCCTGTCAGCGTTGCATAGTAGGAAAAACACCTGAGCCGCAAAGCCGTGCACCACTCAAGAACATAGTCACTTCCGAACCTATGGAGTTAGTTTGCATAGACTTTTGGACTGCTGAACAGGGCAACAAGTCTGTGGATGTGCTAGTTGTGACCGATCATTTCTCCAAGATGGCACATGCCTTCCCCTGCAAGAATCAGACTGCCAAGGAAGTTGCTCGTCGTCTCTGGAATGGCTTCTTTCTCATTTATGGGTTTCCTCGCCGTATTCATTCGGATCAAGGGGCCAACTTTGAAAGCAAGCTAATCAAAGAACTTCTAGATATGGCTGGAGTACAGAAATCCCATACAACTCCTTATCACCCCATGGGAAATGGTGTCGCAGAGCGATTCAACAGGACTCTAGGAGAAATGATCAGGTCTCTTCCCCCTCAGCCAAAAGCAAAGTGGCCACAAATGTTGCAGCTACTCACTTTCTGCTATAACTGCACGGAGCATGAGACAACAGGGTTTGCACCATTCTACCTTGTGTTTGGAAGGATCCCTCGTCTACCCGTTGACGTCATGTTTCAGCATGCCCTCACCAATGATGCTGTTGTCAATTACTCGGACTTTGTTTCTCACATGAAGAGAGGTCTACATGAGGCTGCTCAGATTGCACAGAAGAGCAGTGCAAAAGCCCAGGCTCGTCATGCCAGGTTGTACAACCGCAAGGTCAAGGGTTCACCTCTCGTTGTTGGGGACAGAGTACTAATCGCCAACAGAGGTGTGCCGGGTAAACGAAAGACTGCGGACAGATGGGAGTCTACCCCTTATGAGGTTGTGTCAGTCAAGCCAGATATCAATGTCTACAGAGTCAAGGATGTTCTAACAGGTAGAGAGAGAGTTGTCCACAGGAACCTGCTACTCTCTGTTAGCTTCTTGCCCTGCGAGGATGATGAGGACTGTAAATCTGTGCACTCTGTCAGTGATGCCGCTACACATGGTAGTGGTCTACGCCCTAATGTACCTGACATAATGGAAGACAGTGATGTTCGCACAGTCAACTGGCTAATGCAGACTGGCGATGATGGAATCCTTTCAGAAGATGGCGACTCATTTGACCGGAGATCCAGTGTCACCCAGTCTGACCATCTCACGATTGCCACATCCAATCCAACCAGTCATCTAATCCCTGTCCATGATGTTACCCACTCAATGGTTGACGATGTGGAAGACTCTCGACATTACCCAGACATGTCCTCTCCTGACAATGTCCTCACAGACTTATCCCATCCTATTGACAATCCTCTAGATATTGATGCCCCTGTAACAACTGCTCTGGAAGGTGACTGTTCAGACACTTCCATTCCAGGTTCCAGACTTCAGGTTGCTTCCACACGACCTAAACGTCATGTTCTTAGGGACCGTGGGTCAATCAAGCCCCCCAGACGTCTTGTTTGTGAGATGAATGATCATGCAGTCAATGAGGCTTCTTTATCCGCTGTGTCAGTTAGTTCCCTGATTCAGTTCTTTTCAAGTGCACTTTCAGTTTAAGTAACAGGGTTATGTGTATGCTATTCAAGAGAATGCTTGAGTAGTACTTTTGAGGTTACAGGAACAGTGTTTACAATTCAGGGGTGTAACAGGCACCTTTGAGTCTGTGTTTAGTTAGGAGTTTGATCACCTCCTTTCTTTATATACTCCTTTTTGGGAGAGTTTTTGAACTGACAGATATATCCAGTTTTGTTCCTGGTATTACAGTTTTTGTTTGCTTTTACCTTTATACACCCATTTTTTTGCTTTGTTTTGTTTGGTCTGAGGAATTACTCTTCATATTTAGCAGAATTTCAGGGGGGTGTATGTAACAGGTATAAACACTTTGATTATTTTGTAGTGAAATTCTTGCTAAAATATGTATTATAGTTGTCCTGCAGTGTGTGGTTTATAAGCGCCCTCTACTGGTTGGCTATAAATATGACGTAAAACCGGAAGTTCCCCACAGTTGGTCAGCTCTCTGCTGTGATGGCCACACCAGTAGAGGAGCTAACTACAGTTTCTTTGTGCTGTGAACCACTCATTTTGCAGTAAAGTTCCACTTCATCCAACCCACTAGCCTCTGAGAGTGTGATTATGACAGGATGGGTCCACAACTGTTACACATGTACATAATTTTCTCGATTTGTTCCCCAAAAAAAGATAAACAACATGACAGGTGGTTTTAAATACAATTGTGCTTTTCTTGCCACATTTTTGAGTATTTCATGTTGTTCTTTTCTTCTGAAGAGCTTCAGCACTCACGTCAGACTGCTCCAAACAGTTGTTTTGGTTTAAAAGTTTATGGTGTTGGTCTGTTGTTCTCTGGATGTTTCTCAGCAGATGACCGAAGTCTGACGTTCTCGTTCTCCTGGTGGACCAAGGCTGTTTTGATCCTTTAAATAAAAACGTCAAATATTAAATCCGTGCCACAAACGTACCCCGTATTATGTTCAACGGCTAAATCACTCTGTAGGTTGATAAAAAGAACTGTAGAGGAAACTGGTCTGTGTTCAAAGATCATAATAGAAATAAAAAGACTAAAAGGTTGTTAGGAAGTAAGAAATGGACAAACAGGGACAGATTCAATTTGAATCTGTCCCTGTTTGTCCATTTCTTACTTCCTAACATTTCTTACTTCCTAACTTTTAAGATGTTTGCCAAACATCTTAAAAGTAGCAAAAAATTGACACAAAACACAGAAAAGTTCTTACTCAGGTTCATCTTGAATTGGTTTTTGAGGCGTCTTGATCTTTTCAGGGCAACTGAGTGGAAGAGAAGAGTTTAAATGTTTATTATGTAAGAACTGTTTGACCCCTAAAGGTCATAAAATCATTAACACTGAGATTTTTAAGTCACGGTGAAACATAAACTTCACTGAGATCAAACATTACCTGTTTTTGTTTCTTCTATAAATTATGAACGCACAAACAGATACCACGATCATGAGGGTCGCCGTTAGTACGACAACGGTCAAGGTGAAATCTGATGCTGAAAAAGAAGTCAAAATGATAAATGGACAAACATTAAAAATTAAGAAAATCCTAATTTAAGCCAGAGGAAAATTACTTTGTTCATTAGACCCATCAGAACAAAACCCTATTGGATCGGTCGAGGCCCGGGTTAACAACGACCGCCACCGGTGCTGTTGACAAACAGGGTGCCAGTGGAAATTGTGCTACTGTCAGTCGAAGACCCCGAGGAGGGAAACGTGTCAGGAGACATCAAAAAAGGTGCTCAATACAAGATCAACTGGACTTTATTTGTAACAGAAGACGTTTCGCTTCTCATCCGAGGAGCTTTATCAATTCAAATGTGTCAGGAGACAGAGGGAGAAGAGGAAAGTGAAGAATGTAGGACTGAGGGGTGCAACTCTAAATGTGGGGACAATGGCCCTCATGCACGAAAATGTTCGTATTTTTATCCTAAATTTCTCCTACTTTTGTTCGTACGAAGCGTTCGTACGAACATGCCACGTCAGATCCAACAAAGTCTTCTATCCACAGGAAACGTGTGTAAATGGGTTGCGTAAATATGATGAATCCCACCTGTTCTATCAACCTGCGCGTGCTCGCGTAGAGGTCATTTACATAATTCCCACCCCTCAAAACACCATATAAGGCCACGTTTCCTGCCTTCTGACAGCAGGAAGTGTCCATTCATTCAAAATCAAGAAGTAAGAGGAACTTCACGCGTTCGGAGATCTGCTCTCAGTGGCGCTGTGGCTACCCCCCCCACCCCCCCGCAAGTGTCGGATGGTCAAATATCTTTAATTTTACTGTGTTACATTATAGTTTCACTTATTCAGAAGAGTGGCACCGCTACCCCCCACCCCCCCGCAAGTGTCGGATGTGTTTTTCAACAGAAGCATTTTAAATTGTCTCGAAACTACAGTTAACATCATATTAATATTGTAGTGCATATGTTGTGTGTCCCGTGGGTCGTACAGTATCAGAAATCAAGAATAAATGGTTTGATCTGAAAATGGCTTCAAA
>JBBPBX010067455.1:0-19399 GCA_038048925.1 Garcialebias charrua | reverse complement strand
CGAGATCTTGTTCTTTCGGTCACAACCCAAAGCTCATGACCATAGATGAGGGTGGGAACGTAGATCGATCGGTAAATTGAGAGCTTTGCCTTTCGACTCAGCTCTCTCTTCACCACGACAGACCGGTACAGCGCCCGCTTCACTGCGGACGCTGCACCTATCCGCCTATCGATCTCACGCTCCAGTTTTCCCTCATTCGTGAACAAGACCCCGAGATACTTAAACTCCTCCACTTGGGGCAGGACCTCCTCCCCGACCCGGAGAGGGCACTCTACCCTTTTCTGGCTCAAGACCATGGCCTCGGATTTGGAGGAATTGATCCTCATCCCGACCGCGTCACACTCGGCTGCAAACCGCTCCAGCAAAAGCTGTAGATCACGACCTGATGAAGCCAATAGGACCACATCATCTGCAAAAAACAGAGAAGTGATTCTAAGGCCACCAAACCAGATCCCCTCAACACCTTGGCTGCACCTAGAAATTCTGTCCATAAAAGTTATGAACAGAATCGGTGACAAAGTGCAACCTTGGCCGAGTCCAACTCTCACTCTCACTGGAAACAAGCCTGACTTACTGCCGGCAATGCGGACCAAGCTCTGACACCAGTCGTACAAGGTTCTAACAGCCCGTATCAAAGGGCCTGGTACCCCATACTCCCGGAGTACCCCCCACAGGGCCCCACAAGGGACGCGGTCGAATGCCTTCTCCAAGTCTACAAAGCACATGTAAACTGGTTGGGCAAACTCCCATGTACCCTCCAGGACCCTGCTGAGGGTATAGAGCTAGTCCAGTGTTCCACGACCAGGACAAAAACCACATTGCTCCTCCTGAATCCGAGGTTCGACTATCCGATGAACCCTCCTCTCCAGAACCCCTGAATAGACCTTACCAGGGAGGCTTAATAGTGTGATCCCCCTATAGTTGGAACACACTCTACAGTCCCCCTTTTTGAATATGGGAACCACCACCCCAGTCTGCCAATCCAACATCCATCCATCCATCCATCCATTTCTTCCGCTTATCCGGGGTCGGGTCGCGGGGGTAGCAGCCTAAGTAGGGAGGCCCAGACTTCCCTCTCCCCAGCCACTTGGAGCAGCTCCTCCGGGGGAATCCCAAGGCGTTCCCAGGCCAGCCGAGAAACATAGTCCCTCCAGCGCGTCCTGGGTCTTCCTCTGGGTCTCCTCCCGGTGGGACATGCCCGGAACACCTCACCAGGGAGGCGTCCAGGAGGCATCCTAACCAGATGCCCGAGCCACCTCAACTGGCTCCTCTCGATGTGGAGAAGCAGCGGCTCTACTCCGAGTCCCTCCCGGATGACTGAGCTTCTCACCCTATCTCTAAGGGAGAGTCCAGCCACCCTGCGGAGAAAACTCATTTCAGCCGCTTGTATCCGAGATCTTGTTCTTTCGGTCATAACCCAAAGCTCATGACCATAGATGAGGGTGGGAACGTAGATCGATCGGTAAATTGAGAGCTTTGCCTTTTGACTCAGCTCTCTCTTCACCACGACAGACCGGTACAGCGCCCGCTTCACTGCGGACGCTGCACCTATCCGCCTATCGATCTCACGCTCCAGTTTTCCCTCATTCGTGAACAAGATCCCGAGATACTTAAACTCCTCCACTTGGGGCAGGACCTCCTCCCCGACCCGGAGAGGGCATGCTACCCTTTTCCGGCTCAAGACCATGGCCTCGGATTTGGAGGAACTGATCCTCATCCCGGCCGCATCACATTCAGCTGCAAACCGCTCCAGCGAAAGCTGTAGATCACGAGCTGATGAAGCCAATAGGACCACATCATCTGCAAAAAACAGAGAAGCGATTCTAAGGCCACCAAAACGGATCCTCTCAACACCTTGGCTGCGCCTAGAAATTCTGTCCATAAAAGTTATGAACAGAATCGGTGACAAAGGGCAACCTTGGCGGAGTCCAACTCTCACCGGAAACGAGCCTGACTTACTGCCGGCAATGCGGACCAAGCTCTGACACCGGTCGTACAGGGACCTAACAGCCCTTATCAAAGGGCCTGGTACCCCATACTCCCGGAGTACCCCCCACAGAACCCCCCGAGGGACGCGGTCGAATGCCTTCTCCAAGTCCACAAAGCACATGTAAACTGGTTGGGCAAACTCCCACGCACCCTCCAGGACCCTGCTGAGGGTGTAGAGCTGGTCCAGTGTTCCACGACCAGGACGAAAACCACACTGCTCCTCCTGAATCCGAGGTTCGACTATCCGACGGACCCTCCTCTCCAGAACCCCTGAATAGACCTTACCAGGGAGGCTTAAGAGTGTGATCCCCCTATAGTTGGAACACACCCTACGGTCCCCCTTTTTAAATAGGGGAACCACCACCCCAGTCTGCCAATCCAAGGGAACTGCCCCCGATGTCCACGCGATATTGCAGAGTCGCGTAAGCCAACACAACCCTACAACATCCAGAGCCCTAAGGAACTCCGGGCGAATCTCATCCACCCCCGGAGCCTTGCCACCGCGGAGCTTTTTAACCACCTCGGCGACCTCAGCACCAGAGATCGGAGAACCCGACCCAAAGTCCCCAGGCTCTGCTTCCTCAGTGGAAGACGTGCCAGTAGGATTGAGGAGGTCTTCGAAGTATTCCGCCCACCGACTCACAACATCCCGAGTTGAGGTCAGCAGCACGCCACCTCCACCATAAATGGTGTTGGTCTCGTACCTCTTTCCCCCCCTGAGACGCCGGATGGTGGACCAGAATCGCCTCGAAGCCGTACGGAAGTCATTCTCCATGGCCTCTCCGAACTCCTCCCACGCCCGAGTTTTTGCCTCAGCAACCACCCGAGCCGCATGCCGCTTGGACTGCCGGTACCTATCAGCTGCTTCCGGGGTCCCACAAGCCAAAAAGGCCCAATAGGACTCCTTCTTCAGCCTGACAGCATCCCTCACTGCCGGTGTCCACCACCGGGTTCGAGGGTTGCCACCTCGACAGGCACCAACAACCTTGCGGCCACAGCTCCGATAAGCTGCCTCGACAATAGAGGCGCGGAACACGGCCCACTCGGACTCCATGTCCCCCGCCTCCCTCGGAACGTGTTCAAAGCTCTCCCGGAGGTGGGAGTTAAAGCTCCGTCTTACGGGAGACTCTGCCAGACGTTCCCAGCAGACCCTCACGATACGTTTGGGTCTGCCAGGTCTGACCGGCATCCTCCCCCACCATCGGAGCCAACTCACCACCAGGTAGTGGTCAGTAGACAGCTCCGCCCCTCTCCTCACCCGAGTGTCCAAGACATGCGGCCGCAGATCAGATGAGACGACAACAAAGTCGATCATCGAACTGCGACCTAGGGTGTCCTGGTGCCAAGAGCACATATGGACACCCTTATGCTTAAACATGGTGTTCGTTATGGACAATCCATGACGAGCACAGAAGTCCAATAACAGAACACCACTCTGGTTCAGATCAGGGGGGCCGTTCCTCCCAACCACACCCCTCCAGGTCTCACTGTCATTGCCCACGTGAGCGTTGAAGTCCCCCAGTAGAACAAGGGAGTCCCCAGGAGGCGCACTCTCCAATACCCCCTCCAAGGACTCCAAAAAGGGTGGGTAGTCTGAGCTGCCGTTTGGTGCATAGGCACAAACAACAGTCAGAGCCCGTCCCCCCACACGTAGGCGAAGGGAGGCTACCCTCTCGTTCACCGGGGTGAACCCCAACGTACAGGCACCAAGATGGGGGGCAACCAGTATGCCCACTCCTGCTCGGCGCCTCTCACCAGGGGCAACTCCAGAGTGGAAGAGTGTCCAACCCCTCTCAAGGAAACTGGTTCCAGAGCCAGAGCCATGCGTTGAGGTGAGTCCGACTATTTCTAGTCGGAACCTCTCAACCTCACACACTAGCTCAGGCTCCTTCCCCACCAGAGAGGTGACATTCCATGTCCCAATGGCCAGCTTCTGTAGCCGAGGATCAGACCGCCAGGGTCCCCGCCCTCGGCCGCCACCCATCTCACATTGCACCCGACCCCTTTGGCCCCTCCCACAGGTGGTGAGCCCATGGGAAGGGGGACCCACGTCTCCTCTTCGGGCTGTGCCCGGCCGAGCTCCATGGGTAAAAGCCCGGCCACCAGGCGCTCGCCAGCGTGCCCCACCTCCGGGCCTGGCTCCAGAGTGGGGCCCCGGTGACCCGCGTCCGGGCGAGGGAAAACTTAGTCCATTAATTGTACTCATCATAGGGGTTTTTGGGCTGCGCTTTGTCAGATCCCTCACCTAGGACCTGTCTGCCTTGGGTGACCCTTCTAGGGGCATGAAGCCCCTGACAGCATAGCTCCTAGGATCATTGAGACACTCAAACCCCTCCACTGCCCCTGATGTCTACGCGATATTGCAGAGTCGCGTAAGCCAACACAACCCCACAACATCCAGAGTCCTAGGGAACTCCGGGTGCATCTCATCCACCCCTGGAGGCCTGCCACCGCGGAGCTTTTTAACCACCTCGGTGACCTCAGCACCAGAGATTGGAGAGCCCAACCCAAAGTCCCCAGGCTCTGCTTCCTCAGTGGAAGACGTGCCAGTAGGATTGAGGAGGTCTTCGAAGTACTCTGCCCACCGATTCACAACATCCTGAGTTGAAGTCAGCAGCACGCCACCCCGACTATAAATAGTGTTGGTTGCATACCGCTTTCCCCCCTGAGACGCCGGATGGTGGACCAGAATCGCCTCAAAGCCATATGGAAGTCATTCTCCATGGCCTCTCCAAACTCCTCCCATGCCCGAGTTTTTGCCTCAGCAACCACCCGAGCTGCATGCCGTTTGGACTGCCGGTACCTATCAGCTTCTTCCGAGGTCCCACAGGCCAAAAAGGCCCAATAGGACTCCTTCTTCAGCCTGACAGCATTGTTACAACCTCACCCTGAGGCTAATCAGGTAAAAATATGGCACTGTGTGTAACATAAAAAAAACTAACAGTTGATGTCAATAAGATAACATGTTTATTTTACAAAGTAGAAAAGAGAAAAAACAATCAGAAAAACACAGGGAAGCTTTAAGCTTCAGGGTCTCCAAGGCCAAAACAACAAACAAAACACCCCCTTCTAACTATAAAGAAAATATATAACTAGCTAGAAGTAAACTTAAAATACAATGGCTAAGCTCCCTAGCTATCCACAAAACAGGAGAAAACAGGTTGGAACAGAAATGGCAGAGAACCCCTACCAGCTTCCCCTGTGAACAGAGAAAAAATAACATTAGTTAGGCACTCACAAACTATACCAAAAGTGCTCACAGCAAGATCAGTAAGTTTTACAAAACCACACAGACAAGATCACAGCAGATCAAGGCCCAGACAAAAGGGACCTGACATCTTTGGCATGAAGCTCTTTATGGGGTGGCTGACGAGCTCAAACACTTTTCACCTGTGGCAGCCAGGTAGAACTGAAAAACAATAGGAGAGAGAGGGCTCCCTCAAGAAAAGAGAGCCCTTAGAGGTCAGTGACCGTAACACCCTCCCCCATAAAATCCTACATTAAATAAGAACACTTGAACTTACATCATTTGTACATCAGCTATCACATTTTCAACCCCTTTTTTATGTCTGATGTCTAGGTTGTATTCTTGGGCCAGCAAAGCCCACCGCATTAGCCGCTGGTTGTGGTTGTACATGCGGTTCAGGAAGACTAATGGGTTATGGTCTGTATAGACTATAACAGAACTTGGTGAACTGACATAAACTTCAAAATGTTGCAAAGCTAATAGCATGGCCAAGGCTTCTTTCTCTATTGTAGAGTAGTTCAATTGATGAGGCTTGAACTTAACTGAGTAGTAGGAAACTGGGTGACTGATGTCATCTGGTCCATCTTGGAGTAGCACTGCTCCAGCCCCAGTAGCGCTTGCATCTACCTCCAGCTTGAAGGCCTTGCTGAAGTCAGGAGCTGCTAATACAGGAGCGCTGCATAGAATGGACTTTGCACAGTCAAATGCATGTTGACATTCTGTAGTCCACATGAACGGTTTCTTTGGACTACACAGATTCGTCAGAGGAGCCACTACCATTGAAAAGTTCTTGCAGAAACACCGGTAATAGCCAACTAGACCCAAGAACCGCCGAAGCTCACGTCTTGTGGTGGGTTTTGGGTAGTTTAGGATAGCCTCCACCTTTGCATTTACCGGGCGTACCTGGCCATGGCCCACTTCCTTTCCAAGGTAGGTCACCACCGCTTTGGCAAACTCACATTTTTTCAGATTCAAGGTGAGGGAGGCTTGGGCTAAACGAGAAAACACAGTTTTCAAAGTGGTAAGATGATCATTCCATGATGAGGAATAGATTACAATGTCATCCAAGTACACATTACAGTTCTTAATTCCTCTTAATACAGTGTTCATCAGTCGCTGAAAGGTAGCTGGTGCATTTCGCATTCCAAATGCCATTACAGTATATTGTAGGAAGTGGTCTGGGGTGACAAAAGCTGAAATTTCAGAAGCTCTGGCAGTTAGGGGAACTTGCCAGTAGCCTTTCAGTAGATCCAACTTTGTTATATAGGTGGTTGCACCAATGCTGTCTATGCAGTCTTCCATACGAGGTAATGGATGCGAGTCAGGGACTGTAACTGCATTTACTCTTCTAAAATCTGTACATAAACGTTGAGAGCCATCAGGCTTTGGTGTCAAAAGGCATGGAGAGCTCCAGGAGCTCTGACTTTGTTTAGCCAAACCATTTTCCAATAAATATTGAACCTCTTTGTCCATCATTTCCCTCTTGGCTGGGGAACAACGGTATGCATGCTGTTTAATGGGGGATGCGTCGCCCACATCAATGTCATGCTCCAATACCGAGGTCCTAGAGGGCACGTCTCCAAAAAGCATAGGGTACAACTGGATCAGGCCTTCCACATCCTCCTTCTCACCCCTGGGAAGATAGGACAGATATGCATCCAAAGAGTCAAGAATGACAGAGTTTGAGAGTTTACCACAGTGGTCTTCATCACACTTTTTCAAACCATCAGGGTGGACATCTCCAGACACAAGAGAGATGGATGCAGTTTTTGGAGAGTTCTCACAAGATGAGTCCTTGCGTTCATCTTCTCTGGAATGAAACAAACATTGATGTGACACAGACGCGTTTGGCGCCTCCTATCAGGGGTGTGAATAATGTAGTCTGTGTCATTGACTTTTCTTTTGACCACGTATGAGCCTGCAAAGTGTGCTGCAAGAGATGGTCCAGGTGTGGGCACCAGCATGAGTACTTTGTCACCTGGTTCGAATGACCGCTGTACAGTCTTTTTGTCATATAGCTTTTTCATTTTCCCTTGAGCAGCAGACAAAGACTTTCTTGCTATCGAACAAGCATGGTAAAGACGTTCCCGACACTGGGTGACAAACTCAAGCACATTAGATTGTGGCTTTGAGTCAGCTGACAGGAGTTGTTCTTTCAGAACCTTCAGTGGTCCTCTTACACCATGTCCAAAAACTAATTCAGCAGGGCTGAATCCAAGAGATTCCTGCTTTGCTTCTCGGGCTGCAAACAGCAAGAAAGGAAGTCCTTCATCCCAGTTTTTTCCTGTCTCAAGACAATACTTTCGCATCATGGCCTTAATAGTCTGGTGCCATCTCTCAAGTGCGCCTTGTGACTGAGGGTGATAAGGACTAGAAGTAATGTGTTTAACACCAAAAGACTGGAAAGTTTGCTGGAAAAGTTTGGACTGAAAATTACTGCCTTGATCAGTCTGTATAACTTTAGGCAGACCAAAAGTTGCAAAAAACTTCAAAAGAGCTTTTGTTATGGTAGGTGCTGTGATTCTCCTTAATGGAATAGCTTCAGGGAAGCGAGTGGCAGCACACATGATAGTTAGGAGAAACTGATTACCAGCCTTTGTTCTGGCCAAAGGACCCACACAGTCCACCAGAACACGCTCGAAAGGTTCACCAACTGCAGGGATGGGTTTAAGGGGAACCGGTGGAACCCTTTGATTAGGTTTACCCACTATTTGGCAAACTTTACATGTCCTACAGAACCTGGCAACATCTTTCTTGAGGCCTGGCCAAAAGAAATGCTGTAGAACACGGTCATGGGTTTTAGTGATTCCCAAGTGACCAGACCATGAGTGGTCATGTGCTAGCTGCAGTATTTGTTCACGATAAACTTGAGGAATGACAATTTGATGCACTACTCCCCAATCCTCTTCACTACCTTTCTGTTGCAAGGCAGGCCTTGAAATCCATTTTCTCATGAGTAATCCATTCTTAACATAAAACGTATGAGTTTTATTACTCTTTATTGAATCACACACACCTCCAAAGCATTTAGTGAGTGTTTCATCACTTTTCTGAGCCTGGCTCAAACTCTCATGCGTTATTGATAATGGGAGAAAAACCTCTGATCTTGGGGTAAAGTCCTCCTTGAGGGGTGCCGTTCCTGAAAGGACCTCTGCTGGTAACTTGTCCTCCATCAAAGCAGAGCCAAGAACAGAGTCATCCAAATTCACTTCCTTCAGCTTACGAGCTTGGGACCTGGTAAGAACACTGACAGAAAACACATCAGGATGGGACTTCAACACCACATCTTCACCCATCATGCAACTGGGATTATCCACCACCTCAGGATTAGGAAGTACCTTGTCTCCAGCAAGATCATTTCCCATGATAAATTCAACCCCTTGCACAGGGAAGGAGTTTCTCACTGCAACTTTAAAACATCCAGAGGCCAACTTGGACTTCATGTGAACATAATGTAAAGGTACTGGTACATACGTCATTCCAATTCCTTGTACTATTGTACTTGCATTACAGGAGGAGTCAGCATTAAATGGCAGAAAACTGGACAGGATGAACGACTGAGAACCACCAGTGTCCCTCAGTATCCTCACAGGTTTCTCATCCTTAGGAAGTCCTGTTAGAGAGATAAGACCATCAAAAATGAAGGGCTTAAAACAGTCATCAGCTTCAGTCATGTTTGAGAGATGTGGGGAAGATCTTGGCGTCTTAACCAGGCCAACCCCTTTAGCTGGTTTTGGTGGTTGGGGTGCCTGTTTACGTTTAAGGGCCAAACAGTCAGAAACAATATGCCCCATTTTATGACAGTAAAAACATTGTCTCTCAGATTTGGAGCTTGAAGTGTTCTTAACCTGAGACTGTAGCACATCTTTCCCCATTTTATCCCGAGGGGGTTGATCAGATTTACAAAAAACATTTTTGTGAGTAAGGGCAAATTCTTCAGCTAAGATAGCTCCCTCTTGTAAGGTGGTAGCTTTTTGTTCATTCAAGTACAAGACTGTACGATCAGGAAGGCAGTTTTTGAACTCTTCCAACAGTACCAACTCACGTAGTGAGGAAAAATCAGTGGCTTTGGTTGCCTGGCACCATCTGTCAAATAACATTGCTTTTTCTCTTGCAAATTCAACAAATGTTTGTGCAGTGGATTTTCTTAAAGCTCTGAACCGTTGTCTGTATGCCTCAGGCACTAGCTCATATGCCCTGAGTATGGCAGCTTTAACTTTGTCATACACAAGACTGTCTTCAATTGTGAGTGCTGAACATACTTCCTGTGCCTTACCAGTCAGTTTGCACTGCAACAAAAGGGGCCAAACTTCTGTGGGCCACTGAAGGGCAACCGCAATACGCTCAAATGCATTAAAATATGCCTCCACTTCTGTCTCTCTGAATGGTGGAACCAGGGAAATATTTTTGCCGATGTCAAAAGTAGAAGGTGGTATAGAAGGTTTACCTGGTGAAATCCTGACCTTGGCCTCATCTCCATCTGTAGTGTGAACTGTAGTCGGTTTTTGAGCCTGCAACTCCATCTGACGTATTTTAATAGCAGTTTCAGCTTCGATTTGTCGGCATTTAAGCTTGAACTCCAGGTCATCCTTACGTTCCCTCTCTCTGGCTTCCAGTTCAAGTCGAGCCAGACGCACCTTTAAACGAGCTCCTCCACTAGGAACTGTGGACTCAGCAGACAAAGGCTCAAACCGTGGGAGAGACTGTGGTGGTTTACCTCCCTCTGGTTTTGCAGCAGCAGGTGTCCCCATGCCATCATCAGCACAAACTGCAGGCTGATCAGCAGCTTCAAAAGATGAGGTGGCATCCTTTTCATCCACTTCCAGTGACAGCACTCCTTTTTCAACCAAACTACTAAAAACAAGAGATTTTAGATCACTTTTGAGCAAAGACTTAGACACATGGATACCCAAGTATGAAGCAAGTTCATATAAATCATCTTTTCTACAGACATCAAACTGTTGTACAGTAGGATTACTTAAAAATTCCTTCAAACTAAACTGTGCCATTTTCACAAATTAATGATCCCGGACACGAGCCCCCACTTATGTTACAACCTCACCCTGAGGCTAATCAGGTAAAAATATGGCACTGGGTGTAACATAAAAAAAACTAACAGTTGATGTCAATAAAATAACATGTTTATTTTACAAAGTAGAAAAGAGAAAAAACAATCAGAAAAACACAGGGAAGCTTTAAGCTTCAGGGTCTCCAAGGCCAAAACAACAAACAAAACACCCCCTTCTAACTATAAAGAAAATATATAACTAGCTAGAAGTAAACTTAAAATACAATGGCTAAGCTCCCTAGCTATCCACAAAACAGGAGAAAACAGGTTGGAACAGAAATGGCAGAGAACCCCTACCAGCTTCCCCTGTGAACAGAGAAAAAACAACAACATTAGTTAGGCACTCACAAACTATACCAAAAGTGCTCACAGCAAGATCAGTAAGTTTTACAAAACCACACAGACAAGATCACAGCAGATCAAGGCCCAGACAAAAGGGACCTGACATCTTTGGCATGAAGCTCTTTATGGGGTGGCTGACGAGCTCAAACACTTTTCACCTGTGGCAGCCAGGTAGAACTGAAAAACAATAGGAGAGAGAGAGAGAGAGAGAGAGGGCTCCCTCAAGAAAAGAGAGCCCTTAGAGGTCAGTGACCGTAACACTCTCCACCACTTATTTCAAGTTCAATGACAGTTTTTACAGACAGAAGCACGGCTGTGCCATGGGATCTCCAGTGTCACCCATTGTTGCAAACCTCTACATGGAGGAAGTGGAACAGAGAGCCCTAAACTCCTATGAGGGGACAACTCCAAGCCATTGGTTCAGATACGTGGATGATACCTGTGTCAAAATCCAAGCCAGGGAGGTGGAAGCGTTCACCAGACACATTAACTCTGTTGATAACAACATCAAGTTCACCAGAGAGGATGCTAACGACAATAAGCTGCCTTTTTTGGACTGTTTGGTGCATATGGAGGGAGATGACAGTCTCAACATTGAAGTTTACAGAAAACCAACCCACACAGACCAATATCTCCTGTTCGACTCTCACCATCCACTGGAGCACAAACTTTCTGTCATCAGAACTTTACAGCATCGGGCAGAACACATCCCCACAAGGACAGAAGGGAAGGAAAAGGAACAGAAACACATCAAAAAATCTCTGCAAACATGTGGATATCCCAACTGGGCGTTTGTCAAGTCAGCAAGGAAATCTGTTAAACACAATAATGAACAGAAAAAGTCTAACAGACGGAAAAACATTGTCATTCCTTATGTTGCTGGAGTCTCAGAGAATTTCAGAAGGATTTTCAACAAACACAACATCCCAGTACACTTCAAACCCAGCCGGACTCTCAGACAGAGGCTGGTCCACCCGAAGGACAGAACCCCCACACACAAACAGAGTGGTGTGGTGTACGCAGTCCAGTGCAGCAAGGTCTGCTCAGACCGTTACATCGGAGAAACGAAACAACCTATCCACAAAAGAATGTCTCAACATAGGAGAGCAACCTCCTCTGGACAAAACTCTGCCGTTCACCTCCACCTCACGGACAAGGGACACTCCTTTGAGGACCAGAATGTTCAAATTTTGGACCGAGAACACAGATGGTTTGAGAGGGGGGTAAAGGAAGCTGTGTATGTTAAGAGAGAAAAACCTTCTCTTAACAGAGGAGGAGGTCTGAGATTTCAACTGTCTAAGACCTATAACTCAGTTTTGGATTTGATTCCGAAACGTTTTACACCGGATGGGAGCAGGGATGCCTTGTCTGTAAATTAGACTAACAAAGTTCTCTGAGTAGCCTCTGTTGTTGTTTGGGAGGTGTTGTTTGTCAATTTACATACAGTTTTGTGTCTTCTAACAGAGACCTCAAGGGAACCTCCTACTGTTAAGGTGTGATCTTTCAATTTACATGTATGTGTTACAAACCCCCTTTTGTTAAGCTGGGATGTGTCGTTTTGTCAATTTAAATAGAATGGGCATGTTAGTTAATTTGTGGTGTTATTTCAGTTTCCAATTTCATATGTTGGTGCGTGACTTGTAAGCCTGTATAAAACTTCTCGTTCTCACAGCTTCCATTCAGAATTGAAAAAGACTTCTGGACAGAAGTCGAAACGTTTTCTGCAACAAATAAAGTCCAGTTGATCCTGTATTGAACGCCTTTTTTGATTTCATCATGTCCTGGACGACTGAGAATCTTCACCAGCACACAGGAGACAAGCCGTTTCCTTGTGATCTTTGTGGACATAGCTTTAGTCACAAGGCAAGTTTAAACTCACACATGAGAATCCACACAGGAGACAAGCCGTTTCCTTGTGATCTTTGTGGACATAGCTTTAGTCACAAGGCAAGTTTAAACTCACACATGAGAGTCCACACAGGAGACAAGCGATCTCCATGTGAACTTTGTGGACATAGATTTAGTTATAAGGCAAGTTTTAACAGACACATGAGAGTCCACACAGGAGACAAGCCATTTCCTTGTGATCTATATATAGCACAAAACTGCTGGATTATAAATTGTTTCGGTTTGACTTCTTCCAAATTGGTCGCTTGCTCTACTAATTTGCTGAATTGCAACAAAATGTAACAAAAAAATTACAACTAAAAAAAATTTGTTGATTGTATTGCAATAAAAAAATATTACAGTATATTATACATTTTTGCCTAATATTTTTAAAATGTGAAAAAAAAATGGGCCACTCTTGTCCATTAAACTCCCGGGCTGAAAAGTTGTCCCACTCTGCCCCTGTATAACGCGCATCTATTATGCGTCACCGCTACACGACGCGTCAGCGCCTCATTCGCCCTGCTTAAAATGGCAGCTACAGAAGCGAGCGAGTACGAAGGACTTCACAAGAAAACACGGTAAAAACAATTATTTCTTTGCGAGAAAAAATATATTTCTTAGCTGACTTTATAGCACAAGGGTTCCTGAGCTTAACCGTTTCACGAAATGGTCAAATCTGCTGGATTATAAATTGTTTCGGTTTGACTTCTTCCAAATTGGTTGCTTGCGCTACTAAAATAAATTATAAAAACTTGAATTTTATCTCAAATGTCTTATACAGCTAATAATTTGTAAATGACCACCAAATAATTACGCTCTGTAAGTTTCAAGAAAATCCGTGGTGTGGTTTATGAGTTATCTTGCTAACAAAAACAGCGAACCTCACAGCTAACAGCAGCTACATCCAGAGCAGGAGGTGGGCAGTGACAGAGTCAGTCCGACCAGAGGAGGCTTTTTCGGACACATGAGCTAGAAACGGTCTGGAAGAGGCCCCCTAGCGGACAAAAGTGGTACTGCACCTTTTTTTGCCCAAAATGAAAAACGGCGAAATCAGAGCCAAAAATGGGTCTAAAAATATGGGAAAAAATCCATAAATAACACGCTTCGGTGTATAACACACAGGACATTCAAATGAGCAAAAAACTGTGTGTTATACTCCGACAAATACGGTACCTCTCTTATGATTGTCTATTGTTGTCACTATTGTCATTCTTTGTTAAAAACAGGTCTCTCTTGTAAATGAGTCCTCGAGGCTCAATGGGATTAACCTGTCTGAATAAAGGTTGAATGAATTGTGAGGAATTAGAATTAGAAGTTCTACCGTTCAAAATATTTGTGATAATTCAATCATGTTTCCAATCATTTTACAAGCTGTTTGGTTTAATACAATCGTAAATCAATGTTGAAAGTTGGTCAAATTTCATACTTTATGTAAAAGCTTTTGTTTCATTTTGCTGTATTGATTTTATTTTACTTTTGATTGCAATAAAGCTTATGATTGTGAAATAGTTAGCAACCTGGTAATCATTTGAGTGGAATGTACTGATTTATTTTCAATAGAACAAAACATCTTCATTTTAATTTGAAACCTAGTTTTGTGAATCTTACATCAATTTACATCAAATTGCTAGTGCCCTGCTAAAAGTCCAAATTCTTATTTTACTTGTGTTGAAATGTTCCAGAAATGAACCTGAAACTGACCTTTAGATGACAGTTGAACATTTAGTGACCACCATCATTAGTGTTTTTATATCAAGAAATAATTTAGATTCAATTCTGCAAGACGGATGACATTTCATCGTTTCACTTCAATTAGTTTTTGCTGTCTAGATAAAGAACCATTAAGAGGGAGGAGTGGGATCTCTCCAAAACTTTTGAACTTCCATGTTTCCCTGAAAACGGTCCTCAGAGGGATGGTGAAACCCTGACGACTCTCAGGTTCCAGCAGATGCTTCTTCCATTGTTAGGCAGGATTCACAGGTTTCAGGTTTTCCAGCTCACACTTTTTATTCTTTGTATGTACATCTACAAATGATCAAGTTTCTGAGTCAACCCAGTTCAAGATGGCCACCACAGCCACCTGACCTTAGAAACAAAAAGTTGTCAATAATTCATAAAAAAAGGCCTCATCAACAGCCCTGTTCTTTTCCTCCATAAAATAAGTTGTATTCTGACGTGTTTTTGTATTTTAAAAACTGTTTCTCTACGATCTGCTGTCTTTGCATGAATTCTGAAAATGTACTTTATAAGTTTTAGTATAGATTAGACACTGATCACTGCAATCAGCTGCAGCTAGTAGAGTTCAAATGTTCAAAAGTTAGTTTCTAATTCATCAACTAGTTGAAGTCATAATTATTCAAGCAGCTAAAAAGTCTTGAAATCATTGGAAGTCATTAATTATTGACTGACTTCAGGTTAGTTTAGATCATTAGTTAGACACAATATATTTTCCTTATAATAATAATATTCTATATATTTTTGATGAAAATCAAAGTGATAAAAGGAGTGAAATCCATCCAGATCCAGTGAAAATCTATTAAAAGAAGAGATCAAAGGCATGGTGTGATAAACAATCAGACACAGAAGGAAGGAAGGAAGGAAGGAAGGAAGGAAGGAAGGAAGGAAGGAAGGAAGGAAGGAAGGAAGGAAGGAAGGAAGGAAGGAAGGAAGAAGGAAGGAAGGAAGGAAGGAAGGAAGGAAGGAAGGAAGGAAGGAAGGAAGGAAGGAAGGAAGGAAGGAAGGAAGGAAGGAAGGAAGGAAGGAAGGAAGGAAAGAAAGAAACTCCTCCCAGGCGTCTGCTGGAAACATGACGTCCTCCACTCTGTCCACAGTGTTGGACGTGTCTCCATCCACTTGTGTTTGTTCTGGACGGCCCACTGGAGCAGGATCAGAGGCTTTCTGCTACTAAGACAACACTTTACACACACGTAAAGGAATAAAGGCAAATATTAGCCGTAGTGTAATTAAAGAGTCAGAGTCAGAGAGTCTTTATTGTCATTTGCACCGCATGTGGTACATGAGATGAAAACGAGATTATGTACACGAGGTCCCAGTTACATCCAACAACAAATGAAAGAGAAAAACAGTAATAACATCGAGAACTAACTAAGAAAAACATCAACTAGTAATACACTAAGCCTAATATAGTGGGAATAAACAGCAGCACGAACATGAGTTTGTATGAGCAGATGGTCACAGATGAACACAGCAACAAGAAAACATATCAGCATCACCATGATGTGATATTTTGCAGTGTTTATTTTAATTTTATTTTTATTTATTCATGAGTCTAACAGCCTCAGGGTAGAAGCTGTTCCTCAGTCTAGTGGTTCTACACTTGATGCTCCTCAACCTCCGTCCTGAGGGGAGTGGGGCAAAGAGTGAGTGTGCTGGGTGAGTGAGGTCTTTCATGATACAGGTGGCTCTTTTCCTGCATCTAGAGGTGTAAATGTCTGTGATGGTGGGGAGACTGACTCCAACAGACTTCTGTGCAGCCTTCACCACTCTCTGCAGAGCTTTTCTTTCTTCAACTGTGCAGCCTCCATGCCACACGTTGATGCTGGAGCACAGGATGCTCTCCACTGCACACCTGTAGAACGAGGTGAGAACTGGGCTGCTCAGACCGGCTCGTCTCAGCCGTCTGAGGAAGTAGAGTCTCTGATGACCTTTCTTGATCAGGCTGGTGGTGTTGTTGCTCCAGCTGAGGTTATCATTCATGTGTACACCCAGGTATTTGTAGCTGGAGACCACTTCCACTGCAGACCCACCTATTTTCAGTGGGGCATGGGTGTGTTTGTTCCTTCTGAAGTCCACAATCATCTCCTTTGTCTTCTTCACATTCATGTGAAGATTGTTCTCTTTGCACCAGCTCTCCAGGTGTTCCACCTCCTGTCTGTAGCTGGACTCATCATTGTTTGTGATGCATCCCACCACCGCTGTATCATCTGCAAACTTAACAATATGACAGCCTGGAAGTGTGGCTGTACAATCATATGTGAGCAGAGTGAACAGAAGGGGGCTCAGCACACATCCCTGAGGAGAGCCAGTGCTGAGGGTTATGGTGGAGGAGGAGAAGTTGTGGATCTTCACGGACTGTGGTCTGTCTGTTAAGAAGTCTAGTATCCAGTTACAAATAGAAAACACTTACGGGGTAAACACTTACGGGGTCAGTTTACTGACTTACCTATATTTTAGATGCAAGGTTTGAGCAGGTTTTATCTACACAAATCTACCACCAATAAAAAATATAATTTCACGAGAGACTTCAACTTATGTTGATCCACCAAAAGATAAATCTTTTATTGAGACAATCATAAAAGTACATTAAACATTTGTATCGTTATTAGCTCTGATTTACTAACTACTTTGACAAGAATTCAAATTAAAAACAAACAGACAGTTAGAATCTAACTTCTTGTTGGCACATTTTCTTAAAAGTTTACTGGCTTAGGAAAAGGAAGAATAAGGAGGAAGAAATAGATGAAATGAAAGCTAAGTTTAACGGAAGTTAATTATTTTGAAATGACAGGGTGACACTTTTCCCCACACGAGTTACAGATGGGCTCCCGCACGCTCAGCAACATCCACGACTCTTTACCTGTTGACGCTTCGTCTCTGTAGATAAGAGCTGAGAAGTATCTGGACACACTCAAAGGATTGTTTTGTCCACCAGCCGTCCAGTTGAAACTTCAGCGTGTGTGGCTGATCCAACGATACGAGGAAACTCGCCTCTCTCGGCAGGAAACAAGGCCAGCTCCTGACTGAGCTTTCAAAATAAAACTCCCAGAAAACAAATTCTTTCAGAAATGAGTGAATGAGGCACAGCAAGGCTTTACTGTGACTCTGCTGAGAACGTAGGTCTAATTGACACAATGACCACCACGTTTCCAGCTTTCCCAGAGGAGAAAACCAGTTGTTGAGAAAGTTCTCCCTCTTTGCACTGACAAGACTACAGGAAGTGCCCCTTTAAGAAGGGGGTGTGACTTAGTCACATACTTCCTGCTGATTGGTTGCCTTACCACTAGAGAGGGTGTGACTTTGCAAGTCAGTGAGTCTGAGTGACAGATGATAGGGTAGACAGTAAATAGAGAAACATGCGTCAGAAGATGCAGGTGTGAACAAGCCATGTTATTTGTTTTGAGAACAGATTCATTGTTTTTAGAAAGGACGGGGGGAGACAGAAGGCAAGTTATGTCTAGAACGTTTCCTTCATTCCAAAAACACTTCAAACAAACAGAACGGGTTGTTCATCAACTTTAAAGGGGACCTCAGATGCATTTTTTAAAATTTTATGTTATTTCTTTGTGCTATCTAGACCCTATTCCTTCAATTTAATGCACAAAATAATTCTTAGATAATCAATTATACCCTTTTTAATTCTGCAATATTTAACTTTCGTTTTGAACGAACGGTTTCTGATAGAAGTTCTGAAGTCCACGCCCTTCAACAATCTGTTTACGCCCTCTGCACAGCCAGTATCTGTAATGTGTTGTTGTTTTAAAATTAGCTCTTTTTTTAATTATTCATTTGACTTACTGTTAGTGCTAGCTTAAGATAACTTACCGAAACCCGTCTGAGCGCGCCGCAATTTGCTGCTCCTTTTAGCATGAGACCTGCCGAATCCGATGCTAATGTTAGCTTGTTCCTCTTCCGGTTTTCGCCAGCTCCGCTCATTGCACGCGGAGACTTTGAGAGTTATCGCTGTTCCAGTCAAGACACACACACAACGTTCACTAAGTGTCTCCCGTAAATTAATCCGTAAGGAGAAGGTCCTCGCTGCTGCGAGGCTTCTGCCAGGCTGCAGCGAGGCTGTACAGTTGAAGCTCCGCTCCATCCGCCAGAAGAGGGTCCCGTTGACGCCGGGGTCTGCTCGTTTAATTTTTGCCGGCTGCGCGTTCGGAGCGATCGCAAATACACTAAAAATTGAACTAAAACATAAAAATAACAATTATACTTTATTTATAAAGCCATTTAAAAAACCACAGCTGCAACAAAGTGCTGTACACATGAAATTAATAACATATAAACAAAAGATGAGATGAAATCATGAAAAACAACAGTCATGAAGTGGGTTGAGCCTGACATGGGGTTGCTAGGTGAGGGGCTGGACTCAGGTTGGGGTGGGTTGTCCTTGCTCGCCTGTGACGTCAAAGGCGAGATTGACTTCCAGTTTATTTCAAAAACGAACCGTTTTTATCACAGTAAAATAAATCTACTTAGAGTAAATAAACCACTGGGTGCATTTTTTTGGCCTTTGGACTGTTTTTTTATGAAGTAAATACCCAAAGTTGAGTAAAAAAACATTAAAAAGTGAATTTTGAATGTGTGGTCCCCTTTAAACGTTTTCTGCATAGAGCAGACAGTTTAAAGCAAGATCATTCTGAGATGTTCTCTTAACTTTGGCATATTTAAAATATACCAGCTTAGTAACAGATCATCATTAAATGACAAAAGTATACTGTTGATCAATTCTGAATTAACACACATTAAAAGAAAGTTCTTTGATTTGTGTCTATTAATTCAAAAATAATTGTAACAAAATAGTGTCCACTTGTCTTCTTCAAAGCTCAAGAAAAGTGTAACACTCAGAGTTTCAGAGAGATGTGAAGAGGCTTAAATCCCATAACGGACATGAGAGTGCTGTATCTCTACACACACACGAGGCTCTGAATGTTAGAAACCCTCTGACTAGAATACACTTCTTCTGTGTGAGCTTTGAGCTCAAACTGTGAATTTAATTCAAACTGGAGACCAGTCCACCTCCCAGCAGCACCACTGTTGGACTGGATTCTACAGGTGGACCTAAGAAACTGGACCTTAAAATACCTGTGACATGCACGAACACTAAAAGAGGAAGAACATGT
>JBBPBX010067454.1:0-19399 GCA_038048925.1 Garcialebias charrua | reverse complement strand
CTGTCTGTCTGTCTGTCTGTCTGTCTGTCTGTCTGTCTGTCTGTTTCTGTCTGTCTGTCTGTCTGTCTGTCTGTCTGTCTGTCTGTCTGTCTGTCTGTCTGTCTGTTCTGTCTGTCTGTCTGTCTGTCTGTCTGTCTGTCTGTCTGTCTGTCTGTCTGTCTGTCTGTCTGTCTGTCTGTCTGTCTGTCTGTCTGTCTGTCTGTCTGTCTGTCTGTCTGTCTGTCTGTCTGTCTGTCTGTCTGTCTGTCTGTCTGTCTGTCTGTCTGTCTGTCTGTCTGTCTGTCTGTCTGTCTGTCTGTCTGTCTGTCTGTCTGTCTGTCTGTCTGTCTGTCTGTCTGTCTGTCTGTCTGTCTGTCTGTCTGTCTGTCTGTCTGTCTGTCTGTCTGTCTGTCTGTCTGTCTGTCTGTCTGTCTGTCTGTCTGTCTGTCTGTCTGTCTGTCTGTCTGTCTGTCTGTCTGTCTGTCTGTCTGTCTGTCTGTCTGTCTGTCTGTCTGTCTGTCTGTCTGTCTGTCTGTCTGTCTGTCTGTCTGTCTGTCTGTCTGTCTGTCTGTCTGTCTGTCTGTCTGTCTGTCTGTCTGTCTGTCTGTCTGTCTGTCTGTCTGTCTGTCTGTCTGTCTGTCTGTCTGTCTGTCTGTCTGTCTGTCTGTCTGTCTGTCTGTCTGTCTGTCTGTCTGTCTGTCTGTCTGTCTGTCTGTCTGTCTGTCTGTCTGTCTGTCTGTCTGTCTGTCTGTCTATCTATCTATCTATCTATCTATCTATCTATCTATCTATCTATCTATCTATCTATCTATCTATCTATCTATCTATCTATCTATCTATCTATCTATCTATCTATCTATCTATCTATCTTCTTCTATCTATCTATCTATCTATCTATCTATCTATCTATCTATCTATCTATCTATCTATCTATCTATCTATCTATCTATCTATCTATCTATCTATCTATCTATCTATCTATCTATCTATCTATCTATCTATCTATCTATCTATCTATCTATCTATCTATCTATCTATCTATCTATCTATCTATCTATCTATCTATCTATCTATCTATCTATCTATCTATCTATCTATCTATCTATCTATCTATCTATCTATCTATCTATCTATCTATCTATCTATCTATCCATCCGTTTGTTTGTCCACCTGTCTGTCTGAGTTATAGACCTGTTGATCTGGACACCAACAGTTCCATGAGGCTGACACATTGTCCAGTTTGAAGACTTTCCTTTTGTGTTGGCTTGAGTTTACTGAGCTGTCCCTTAGTTCTGCTGCTATAGACTTAGACTGCTGGAGGACAAACTGACCACATGTCCTCTCTCTGCTGCTGTCTTTACTTGCTCTTTGTATTTGTAATTATTCCTATCTTAACATGTTTTTTTTTCTTGTATTTTCTCCTATAGAAACTACATCTGGACCTGTCATTCTGTGTCTGTTTCTACTTCCTGTTCCTTTCAAATCCAGTCGGTCCTGAGCCTGGTTCTGCTGGAGGTTTCTTCCTGTTAAAAGGGAGTTTTTTTCTTTCCACTGTCTCCTTTGTGCTTGCTCAGGATGAGAGACTGATGAAGTGAAGATTCAACACAATCTGCTGCCTCCTTAGACAGAGAACTTTATTAAATTTATTTTATAATACAGGTGGTCCTCGACTTACGAACGAGTTCCGTTCCTACGCCCGTTCGTAACACGAAAATCGCCGTAAGTCGGACAACACACACCAGCCGCCACTTATACATGTACCTGTACATGTACGGTACTGTAGTTACCAAGCACTTCGCCTATCCTAACACAGTACCCTACATAAATATAAAAAAACACATACAGTACATTTTTTACCTTAATAAAAAGTTAATTTCTTACATTGAGCTGGTCAAGCTCGTCTCCGTCTGTTTGCATGTTAGCTCTTGCACGTCCGAGCTCCGCAGCTTTGTGCTGCTTCATGCGGTCCAAACTGTTTACAGGAAGGACTGTTAGCATGTTAACTCCATACATTTGGAGCAATCATGAAAGGAAAAAGAGTTCATAACTTACTGGGAGCCGTTTCTCCGCGGTGTCCATCCAAAAAGGCTGCGCCATGTTAGCCCTGCCAGTAGCTGCGCCTGTTAGCATGTTATCTCGTTGCTCCTCCGGTCCAGCTCGCTGTCTGCTGCTTCACGCGGTCCACAGCGTCGTTTTCCTTCGTCCATCCGTCCCTCCGCAAAACCGCCGTTCAGCTCCCAGCTCTGATCGGACGCGGTCCCTCCGAAGCCGGCTCTCGAGGCCGGAGCCAACCGAAGCTAACCGCAAAATGGCGGAAACTGCCGGAATCATAGCTCTGTGTCCAGGGTTAGCGATCAGCGGCTGCTGCTCCGGGCCTGAGACGTCCACAGAGTTCAACGAGCGTTTCCAGCTCATTTATCCATATGAGGCAACCTCTTATCGGACACACAGTCCTCCAAAGCCGGCTGTCGATGCCGGAGCTAACCGAAGCTAACCGCAAAATGGTGGACACGGCAGCAGTGCTGAAAACTGCCGGAAACTGTCGGAAACTGCCGGAAACTGCGCAAATAGGCTTAAAAAATAAAAATAATAATAATAATGATACTTTATTTATAAAGCCATTTAAAACAACCACAGCTGCAACAAAGTGCTGTACACATGAAATCAAGAACATTTAAACACATAAAAAAATTTTTTTCATAATTTTATTACCGTATTCGTCGGCGTATAAGTCGCACCGGAGTATAAGTCGCACCAACCTAATTATGCCCAATTAAATGGAAAAATCAACGTATGAGTCGCATCGGCCTATAAGTCGCACCGGCCTATAAGTCACACCGGCCTATAGGTCGCACCTCACGTGAACTGGTGTTTTGCCCAAAATGGACTGGCTGCCAAATTGTTTGGAAGGACTTTTGACAAGATTATCACATAAAAACTACAGTATTTTGTTTGATCTGTCTTAGTTGAACTTTTCATTAATAAATTAACATAATTTTTGTATATTTTGTGTCTTTCATCATTTATCTTTAAAGATAAACACATAAAAATATATTTTTATTAGCTGACATTACAGTAAAAAACGTGTCTCAGTTTAAAATGATGACAGAAACAGATACTGTATTTATTTTATGGTTTTTATTTATTTATTCAAAACCATTGAAGTCTTCATCTTCTGTGTCACTGCACCATTTTTGGACCAGGCAGATGTCAACAGTGTAGGTACTGTAAAGGGTTTCTTAGCGCCCATAGCGGCCGAAACTGGTACTGCACCATTTTTGGAGTTTTTGACCAAAGTCAAATTATGACCAAAATATTGGAAAAATCGACGTATAAGTCGCACCGGCCTATAAGTCGCAGGGCTTAGAAATGTAGGCAAAAAGGTGCGACTTATACGCCGGAGAATACGGTAATATGATGCGTTCATAAAGTCGGATCGCCGTAAGTCGAGGACCGCCTGTATATGTGAATGTTTCTGTTCAGTGTCCTGAGACAACTTCTGTTGTGACTTGGAGCTACAGAAATAAACTGAATTGGATTATGTGTATCGGCGTATGGGTTGTTACAGTAATGACTCTCAGCTTCTACCACACCTAATTTTGGCTGAGTATCTGTAATATTTGGTGAATTGTTGCCTTTTTGGTTTGTTTTCCTTAGTTCAGTCGGCTCTGCTGGTCACCTTCAATTAAACTGGCTCCAAAACTTAAACAGTTAAAGATGTGACTATATTCTAAAAGTTTCATACAAGTCTGTTCAATAGATATTTTGCTAACAGACCAACAGAGTTTTCTACAAAGATCTTGTTCAATCTGTTGGCAGTCACAACACGTATTGAGAGTAACTCTCGGGCAGTACCATCAAACGTTAGACCAATTTCTGTAATATTGACTGAGTTACAGCTAGGGCGCTGTGGTTGAGTGGTTACAGCAGTTGTCCTCCAATGGGGGTTCGATTCCACCAGCAGTCGCATGTTGATGTGTCCCTGAGCAAGACACTGAAACCCTCATTGTCTCTGATGTGTCCCTTCAATATGAATGTGATCTAAAGCTCTGAATGGTCTCTACAAATTCAGATTATCTTTGTAAAGATGTTGTAGAGTACTGTTTGAATGTGTATAGCAAAGTGCTGTATGAATGTATGTGTGTAGTAGAGTGATGTATAAATGTGTGTATTGTACAGTGCTGTGTGACTCAGGGGGGGGCGGCCAATAGGGGGCGCTAGGGCGCCGCCCCACTGGAACTTCTGGACCATTTTACATTGAAGACTTAAAAAAAAAATAAATAATAATAATATTTTGAAATATATGCATACAGTATATGTTTTTAGTTGTGTAGGATAAATAGTTTATGAGTAATGATGAGTTATATTGTTTGTTTCAAAAAATGTTTTCTGATTTGTGACGTATTTCCAGTTTTGGGGCGCTCTGATCTTATCCATAGACTCTCGTTATAAATGGCGCATGTGCAGTTATTCCACGATGTTACAAAACAATGGGACGATGTTTGGCGCAGTTTTCACCGTCCTGAACAGTCCAACGTGAGCTGAACGTACAGATAAATGTACTTCCGGTCTGGTCTTATTTTTTTGTTGTCTGGGATTACAAAGCCGTGCAGTGACTCAAGCAGGCTTGCTCAGGTAAGTTTTAAATAATTGAAAGCCCTTTATTTAATATCTATTTGCATTTCTGACTGATATACCTCTCAAATTTTAGATGGCTCTGTGAAAAAACCTTCAGCTGACAGCAAGTGGGAAGTGGTGAGTTTGTTTTTTTCTTTGTTTGTTTGTGGGGTTAGCATGCTAGCGCTAGTTGCCTGGTTATTGTATTGGACTCTGATGGCTACATTTATTTCAATTTGCTTATAAAAAATTATCAAATATTAATAATTTTACATACTAAATGTCACTGGTGGTGTTATACTATTTCTTAACACTGTAGGCTATTGATCTGGAGAATGAAAACTAAAAGTTCTGCACCATAACTCATGTTCCCTGAAGGAAGGGAACGAGGTGCAACATACTTGCTATGGGAATTGCGCCCCCGCGCGATTACCTGAAGGAATATACTCATGCCTTTACGGCTAGGGGCGTCACCGCTGTGCCAGAGGCCCCGCCCTCTGGGTACTTAAGCAGCTTGCGCCCCTCCATCTTTCTCCAAAGTTGAGACCGCCCCAGTGGGGGAAGGAGGACGGGAGCCAAGTCGTGCGGGCAACGCGTCGGTCCCATGGGACGTGCCCCCGCAGCCGCGACGGATCCACGCCGTCCGACCTACCTGAGCTCGCCGCGAGCCTCCGTGCGATGGACCCTCCGCTCCGGATGCTAACGCGACATGCTAACTTCCAACACGGTAACACTCAAAGTGCTAGTCCTGGTCCGTGTTCAGCCTGGACTGTTTGTGCTGGCTGTGTGTTATTTTAGTTAAACCTTTATTTAGCTGGTTAGATATGATTGAGACAGTTTACACATCTTTTTTGGATTTAAAGCTGTGAAGCTCTGCGCTGTGAAGCCGGTGTGCGCTCCTCGTAGTAATTAAATAATTAATGATATCAGAGTAACTACTTGGTGACAAGTTGTCCGCTTCGTCTGCCATGATTTCTTTCTCCAACTCATTCAACTCCGACCACTGCCATTTTGCTCTTGTGCCTTGGTGAAGCTAGTAATGTATTTAGCTGTGGTAGCTCAAGTCTGTTTGTCCGCCATTTCTGCCTTTACGGGTGGCGAAAAACCCGGTATTGCGCAATACTTGCCACGTGTGTGGGAACTATGTATATTCCTTCAGGTAATCGCGTGGGGGCGCAATTCTCATAGCAAGTTTGTTGCACTGAGAGACCAGACTGAAAGGGAACAAAGCCCCTTGCAAGTAACTAGCTCCTATTAACATTGAATTATTAAGTATTTACACAGATAAAAATGTGCCATGGAAGATTTTCTTATGTGCCCAATGACCCAAGCTAATAATGCAAGGTTAAATCATGACGGTCTGTGTCATGACAGCCTGCAAACTCTCTTGTTCTACAGATAAAAAGCACAAATCTAACTGTTATCCCTGTATGTAGTGGGGACCACAAGGTTAATAATAAAATAATCATATGTCTAATACTTATTAGATAAGTCAGTCTTATTTATCGTATCTCATTATATTATACCATACCATACCATTTTATTTATAAAGCACTTTAAACAGGAACAAGTCCACACCAAAGTGCTGGACAAACAAACACGCAACAGGCAACACAGACAATGAAGTACAACACGAAAAACATAAAAACATTGCAGATCATAAATCAAACGATCCAATACAAATCAGCTGGCATTGAAAGCGATGGAGTAGTAGTGAGTTTTTAACCGGGATTTGAAAACCGAGAGGGAGGGGGCCTGTTTGATGAGCAGCGGTAACTCGTTCCAGAGTCTTGGGCCTGCTACAGAGAACGCCCTGTCACCCCTGCGCTTAAGGCGAGTTTCTGGAACTATTAAGAGTACCTGATCCTCTGACCTCAAAGCACGTGGAGGGACATATGGGTGTATCAGATCCGAGAGATAGGCGGGGGCGAGACTGTTCAGCGATTTGTAGACATACATGAGAATTTTGAATTGGATTCGAAGATGAACATATTATAACATACAGTACATATATAATATAAAGTTGTTTTGTTTACTAGGTTGTTGAAATAACATAATCACAGTAAAATAGATCATTTTTCTTCCCCATAAATCAGTTATTTAAAATCTAATCTGGAATCATTCATCCAACTTAAAATCATCCTTCTGTCTCTCAGGGACTCCCATAAGAATAATTTTATACTTCTACTAGTGTAGTTTAATTTTATGTTTTTCCATCTACACCTTAAATGTATTACTGTTTGTTTTATAAGTTTAACACTTTTGTTAACTAAATTCTTTATAGAGTGTTCTCCTCCAAGGACACTTAACTTTTATATAAAAATATTTCATTCTAGCAGTTTCCAATCAACAGATATGAAACTATAGATAAATATATTTATCACAATATGTCCACGAATACAATTATGCTGGTTGGTTTAATTTCACAGACTTATTTGACGTCTCATTGATTTAATTTTGTTTCACCTGTAATACCTGATATATACAAATAAAAACATGATCAAACTTATTTTACAGTATACAAACATAATTATGCATACTTCTACTACACATGTTTAAAAAAATTAAACAGTTTATACTGTATGATGTATTAAATTAATTTCAAAAGGTAGTTAGGATGTGATGCAAAATTCTAAAGATAAAATATTTGTTCCCATTTATTTACCACTGTACATGGCCTACGTGCCTCTGGTGAACTAAGATCATAAAACTTTTAACTCCTTTTATATAAATAAATAAAGTTGAATTTGGGGAAAAGTGATTGTTTGCACCTGGTGATGAGCGGCTGAGGTCTGGGAGAGCTGTGCTGCGTGTTTCATGGCAAGATATAGGTAAACCAAAACAAATACGATTAAATTCAGGTAAACAAATATATTAAATTAAAACATAAAAATATTATTCTGCCTCTTGATTAAAATAAACAAACTGGACAAAGAGACTGTGAGTGATCTGGAGAGGTATCTGGATGAGTGTTTTGACAGCTTCGTGATGGGTAAAATACAGGAAAACACCACACCCACACACACATCAAAACATACGCGTTCGGCGAGCTCACCAGGAACTTCCACATCTCCAGCAAAAAACTTTCACGGAGGTGCTGGAATCTATTGATAAAAACCTAACTAGCTTAGATGCTAGACTGGCTTTAGTTGAAATTCTCCACAAAGAATTTCAATCACTGAAGGAATCTCTGTAATTCAGCCAATCTCAGGTGACGTCACTAGCTGAAGAGAACAGAGCGCTAAGGGGGGACGTGAAACAACTGACAGAGGAAGTGACACGGATGTCCAGTGAAAACAGGAAATTCAAAGAGTCCATTCTGGATCTACAAAGTCGAAGCATGAGGGATAATTTTGTTTTTTCTGGGATTCCGGAGCGAGCAGATGAAGACGCGGAAGTTGCGATCCGTGACTTCATTCAACGTCTGCTTAAACTTCCAAACGAAACGGTAAGATCAATCACATTCGATCGTGTTCACAGGCTCGGAGCTAGGAAATCTGATAACAAGCGTCCTCGAGCAATTGTAGTTAAATTTGAGCATTATAAACAGAAAATGCAGGTTATCAGACAGGGCAGAGAGCTGCGGGGGACAAACTTTAGCGTTAATGATCAATTTCCTAAAGAAATCCTGGATCGGAGACGCGTTTTGTTTCCAATCAGGAAGAAGTTTATTTCTGAAGGAAAAAGAGCTACAGTGTCTGTTGACAAACTTTATGTTAATGGTCAGTTGTACAGGGAACGGGACGTGACTTCATGGCTTTATTAGAGGACCAACAGGTTAGTTTGGAGCAGGGCTGTTCAATGTGTAGCCCACGGGCCAAGTCAGGCCCGCTGGTGAACTAAATGGTCCATCAATGGGTACAACTTAAAAAAAAAAAAAAAAAATCATAGCTTTAATTATAAAACAAAGTTATTTAATGATAAGAAGTACTGTACTGATAAATTACTCTTGAGCGCTTGGCTTTCAGTGATTGTGGCCCCTGGGCGGTTTAGTCGAGTAGTCCTGGTCTAATGCTTGTTACACTGGAGGTGAATTAACTGGTGTTTGTAAATGAAATTTAAAGCACAGCTCGGTGTCTGCACTGATGAAGGTGAACAATGTCACAGCGGTTGTTTGTTTTTGTTGTTGTTTTTTGCTTGTTTGTTTTTCTTTTAATTTTATGTTTTCCGTCTCTTTCTTTTGTCTTCTCCATATCTTTTATTAGCACACAGACACAAAGGCAGATATACAGTACACCCATGTCAATCCACACAAATACCTCATAAATGTTGGCGGCCGTGGCGTAGTGGTAATGGCAGTTGTCCCCCGATCGGAAGGTTGGCGGTTCAAATCCCAGTTCCCTACACCATGTGTCGTTGTGTCCTTGGGCAAGACACTTAACCCTGAGTTGCTCCCAGTAGGACTGGAAAGCGCCTTGCATGGCAGTTTGCCGCTACCGGTGTATGAATGTGTGTATGAATGGGTGGATGGTTGGTACTGTAAAGCGCTTTGGGGCTCCTCATAGGGGGCTGGAAAGCGCTATATAAATAAGCTACATTTACCATTTACCATAAAGAAACACAACCATGATGTATCTTCAAGAACAACACTTAGATTATTTCTTAATGATAAATAGTCAACCCTCAAGGATTATGCTTTTACCTGGGTGTTTTATTATTGTTTATATTTGTGATAATGGGTGTGGTTTATCTATATTGGGGCCAAGATGGTGTAGAGGCAGGGCAGCCGACTTGGGACCCGAAAGACCCAGGTTCGAACCCCGGTCACTGCATACCTTGTGGTGTCTATGAGCAGTACACCTCATCCCCAGCTCCCCGGGCGCTTTCTATAGCTGCCCACTGCACCACCTGGTGGTGGTTGGGTTAAATGCAGAGACAAATTTCGTCTTGTATGGAAACATACACAGATGACAAAATGTGACATTATTATTATTATTATTATATTCTCACAACCACAAGTATGAACACTTTAAGGTTTGTCACATGGAATATTAATGGAGCCAGTAGCCAACATAAAAAATATAGAATCTTTGACAAGATTAAAAGATTAAAGGCAGATGTATTACTCCAAGAAATTCATAAACTACCATCAACTATGGATGAGCTAAAATCTAACGAGTTTCCTGATGTATTTTCAGTCTGCTATAACTTTAGACAAAGCGGGGTAGCAATACTAATACATAAAAATGTTAACTTCCCAATATTAGACACAATTATAGATCCTTACCACAGATATCCATCCATCCATCCATCTTCTTCCGCTTATCCGGGGTCGGGTCGCGGGGGTAGCAGCCTAAGTAGGGAGGCCCAGACTTCCCTCTCCCCAGCCACTTGGAGCAGTTCCTCCGGGGGAATCCCAAGGCGTTCCCAGGCCAGCCGAGAAACATAGTCCCTCCAGCGTGTCCTGGGTCTTCCTCTGGGTCTCCTCCCGGTGGGACGTGCCCGGAACACCTCACCAGGGAGGCGTCCAGGAGGCATCCTAACCAGATGCCCGAGCCACCTCAACTGGCTCCTCTCGATGTGGAGAAGCAGCGGCTCTACTCCGAGTCCCTCCCGGATGACTGAGCTTCTCACCCTATCTCTAAGGGAGAGTCCAGCCACCCTGCGGAGAAAACTCATTTCAGCCGCTTGTATCCGAGATCTTGTTCTTTCGGTCATAACCCAAAGCTCATGACCATAGATGAGGGTGGGAACGTAGATCGATCGGTAAATTGAGAGCTTTGCCTTTTGACTCAGCTCTCTCTTCACCACGACAGACCGGTACAGCGCCCGCTTCACTGCGGACGCTGCACCTATCCGCCTATCGATCTCACGCTCCAGTTTTCCCTCATTCGTGAACAAGATCCCGAGATACTTAAACTCCTCCACTTGGGGCAGGACCTCCTCCCCG
Source organism: Garcialebias charrua (assembly GCA_038048925.1). Classification (NCBI taxonomy): domain Eukaryota; kingdom Metazoa; phylum Chordata; class Actinopteri; order Cyprinodontiformes; family Rivulidae; genus Garcialebias; species Garcialebias charrua. The sequence goes on along the minus strand of JBBPBX010067454.1, from coordinate 8,913 downwards.
ACCCGGAGAGGGCATGCTACCCTTTTCCGGCTCAAGACCATGGCCTCGGATTTGGAGGAACTGATCCTCATCCCGGCCGCATCACACTCGGCTGCAAACCGCTCCAGTGAAAGTTGTAAATCACGAACTGATGAAGCCGCAGATATATAATATTAAAATTATCCATACTCAGTCAAAAATATTGTATTGTTAGTGTATATGGGCCAAATGTGGCCGTCGCCGCTTTTTTTCATGATCTCTTTTCTATTCTATCAAATCCCATGGACTACACAATGGTACTGGGGGGTGATCTTTACCTGGGTTTAGAAGATATAATGGACAGGCTAAATGCCGTAGGAGCTCAACGAGGCTGGTAATCCATAAATATAGTTAAACAGTACCGTACATGAGTGATTATGGACTCTGCGATACATGGCGTTCTCTTCACCCTGATAGCAGAGAATATTTTTCTTTTCACATGTGCATAATTCTTATTCTCGTCTGGATTATTTCATAGTAAGCAATTCATTGCTGACGAACATTTCAGACACTAAGATACTATTGCTGTCAGCGATCATGTACCAATTACATTAAATTTAGCTAATAATAAAGAAACCCCAAAAAGTATAAACTGGAGATTAAATACCTCACTGCTAAAAGAAGAAGAATTTATACAATATTTTAAAAATGAATGGACATTGTATTTAGAGTTTAATGACTTGCCAGGAACATCAGCATGTACACTTTGGGAGGCTGGGAAGACAGCTATGAGAGGAAAAATAATATCCTATTCAACAAATAAAAAGAAAAAAGAAAACAAACTGTTAAGATCCAGCGTGGTGTGGGAGGAGGTGAGTCCATTAGTGCAGACGGACACTCAGAGACACGAGTAAAAAGTCAAAAAATACTTTAATAACAAAAAACTCAGAGCTCAACTGTGGCTGTAATACAAAAAGTCCAACATGACGAAGTACTCACAAAAACCAAGGAGCTGACACGACACACCAGGCAGGAAGACGAGATGACCCGACAAAGACATGCACACAAATGCAAACTTATATACACAGACTAATTACCTAAATCATACACACCTGAGACAACACACCTGAGACAGACAACATGCAAGACAAGACCACCAGAGGGAGCCACATTCTTACAGTACCTCCCCCTCAAAGACGCCCCCAGGCGTCCACAAGGAACGCCCCCAACAACCAGGGCGGGCACGAAGGAAAACACAAGGACAGGGGAACAGGACAAGGGACAAAAAGCAAAACACAAAGCCAAACTTGCAAAAACCCAAACCAGAACCAAACACAGACTAAACCCAGGAAACGAACAAGCGCCAAAACGTCAAACGTAGAAACGTCGAACGGAGTGACGTCATCGGACGTAGCGACGTCATCGACGCGGCGACGTCATCGACGTGGAGACCCTCCATCGATGCGGAGACGTCTGAAGAGCGAGGACCCTCTGCAGCAGTGATGTCACCGACGCGAGGACCCTCCGAAGACAGTAGAGGCGTCACCTGGCGCGGGAAATCCCTGCAGACGTCGAGGCACAGCGGCGAGAGGACCCTCCGAAGCAAGTAGAGGCGTCATCAGCGCATGAACCCCCTAGACGCCGAGGCATCAGGCGGCGCGCGCACCCACGAAGCAGAGGCGCCACCAGCGCGGAGACCCTCCGAGAACAGTAGAGGCGTCATCAACGACGCCGGGACCCCCTGAAGGCGAAGAGGCGAACAGCGGCGCAGGACCTCTGCAGACGGCGAAACCTCAGCGGCGTGCTCCGGCACCAAACGGCGAGGGGAAAAAAAAGAACGGGCAGGTGAGAAAAATAAAAGTCTGAACTGGGTGTGATCCATGTACTGATGAAACAGAGACTGTAGGAGGTGGAAAAACTACGGAGACTGCAGCAGGCTGCACAAGAGCGGCTGCAGGAACTACAGCTGCATGGACCACGTCTGTGACGGCTGCTCTCTTCGAGCGGAGACCGTCACCTTCTGCCTCTGGAAGTACCGCCCGCTGGACTCACTGTTGGTCGGGTCATCATGTTAGGATCCAGCGTGGTGTGGGAGGAGGTGAGTCCATTAGTGCAGACGGACACTCAGAGACACGAGTAAAAAGTCAAAAATACTTTAATAACAAAAAACTCAGAGCTCAACTGTGGCTGTAATACAAAAAGTCCAACATGACGAAGTACTCACAAAAACCAAGGAGCTGACACGACACACCAGGCAGGAAGACGAGATGACCCGACAAAGACATGCACACAAATGCAAACTTATATACACAGACTAATTACCTAAATACACACCTGAGACAACACACCTGAGACAGACAACATGCAAGACAAGACCACCAGAGGGAGTCACATTCTTACACAAACGTCTTGAGGAATTGGAGAAATCCATAAAATTACTAGAAGGTATACAAGGAGAGGATATACAGAAAAAACTACACAAGACAAAGTTAGAATTAAACGAATTTATTGACAAAAACAACAAATTCTTGGTAGAAAGACTTCAATTAGAACATTTTGAACACAGTAATAAATCAGGGAGCTTTTTAGCGAACCAACTCAAATTAAACAAAGAAAAAACCTCTATATATGGTATTAAAGACACAAATGGAAATATAACTTATGATGAGGGAAAAGTAAACAGTGTTTTTAGAGATTTTTATAAAACTATACACTCCACAAATAAATCCAACAGATGAGGATATCAATCAGTTCTTGGATAGAGTAACACTTCCAAAATTAAACAGTAGTCTATCATCAGAACTAGACTCGCCATTAACATCAGCCGAACTCCATGAAGCCATCAAAAAAATGCCAAATAAAAAATCTCCGGGCCCAGATGGCTATCCAGCAGAATTTTATAAAGAATTTTGGAATATATTGGAACCAATATTTCACAGAATGCTATTAGAGTCAGAAGAAAATGACAGGCTTCCAACACATATGAATTCTTCCAACATTAGTATCCTTTTAAAATCAAGCAAGGACCCAGTATTGCCTGCCAGCTATCATCCCATCCCTCTTATTAATGTCGATGTAAAAATAATTTGTAAAGCCCTCTCTAAAAGATTAGAGAGGATAACTCCTTTCATTATTCATCCAGATCAAACTGGATTTATAAAAGGAAGACACTCGACCATAAACACTCGTAGATTATATAATTTAAAGGTTCAGTCTGCAGTTTTTGGTAGAACGCAGCACTTAGGAAAATTTTGAACAGAGACACGTTTCTGGTCCCTCCCCACTCAGAGCCATATATGGCTCAGCTGTCGGTGAAATTCAGCTCTGCTTCCGAATGCTCCGCCTCCACTACATTTCCTCTCAGTAGCTACGAAGTTCTGTGATTATATGTTAATTCATTCAACCTTTATTTAGACAGGTTAATCCCATTGATAAAACGTTATAAAAAATAAAATAAAAACAGGGAGCGCTGGTCCAGTACACCAGAACACCATGAAATCTGCAGAGCCGCGCACAACCACGTTGGACATGAGTTAAATTCGCTCGTGACAAATTCATTCATTTCTTGAATGTTTCTGTCATGACTCAGCGGAGGATGAAGCGATCACTTGACTTTTGGCAAAAAAACAAAGTCCAGATCAGGGATGAAGAAGGGGAATTTAATACATTTGTGTCACATACAAAACAGTTTTGCATCGCTTTGCAATTATTTCAACGAGAACCTGCGCGGCCGCTGCGGGCTGGGAGGGGGGGGCGTGGGTTAGGAGCGTGAGAAGTGAGAAGCTCTGTTTTTATTGGCTGGTTAAAAACTCTGTTTTTATTGGCTGGTTAACGGCGGGTCACTGTGGCTTTTTTGAAATTCTTATTTACCACCTGGAGAAGCAAGGGGACTATAGTTTTTTTCAGAGATTACTTTGTCTAACATCAGCCTGTCAGGAGATAGTGACAGAGTGAAGAAATATGTTAAAAATATATTTTTAGACAACTTACAGACTGCACTACAGAACTGCAGACTGCAGCTTTAATAGAGTACAGGATTCATATAGTAAAAATATTGAAACAGCTATTTTATCTTTAGATGCAGAAAAAGCATTCGATAGAGTAAACTGGAATTTTTTATATGCTACCTTGATTACATTTGGATTTGGACACTATTTTATTAATTGGTTAAAAATATTATATAACTCACCAAAAGCATGTGTCAGGACAAATAATCAAATATCTTCAAACTTTTGTTTACAGAGGGGCACAAGACAAGGATGCCCACTTTCACCCGTACTATTTGCTATGTTTATTGAACCTTTAGCAGTAGCAATAAGGCAAACTGCTGACATTAAAGGCATACAGTGTAAAAATATAGAACACAAAATTAGTCTTTATGCTGACGATCTTTTACTTATTTTTCAAAACTCAGAAAACTATATCTAATGTTATCGAATTAATAAACTCATTTTCACAAGTTTCTGATTATTCTATAAATTGGTCAAAATCTATAGCTCTTCCAATAAATTACGTGTTTAATACTTCTTTAAATGAAAAACTACAATCAGGTAACATTACATACTTGGGTATTAAGATTTCTCCTAGATTAGAAGACTTAATCAAATTAAATCATATACCACTTTTAAAGAAAATTGAAGACAATCTTACTAGATGGAAATCTCTACCCATATCACTTATGGGAAGAGTTGCCTCAATAAAAATGATGGTCCTGCTGAGAATAAATTATTTATTCTCAATGATTCCAAATAAACCTTCAAATGAATGGTTTAAGTCCTTGGACTCTTTCATATCTAAATTCCTTTGGAAAAACAAAACTCCACGTATTAGCTTAAAAACCACTACAGAAATCTAAAGAAACCAGAGGATTAGAACTTCCAAACTTTTATCACTACTATTTAGAAAATAGGTTAGAATATATTTCAAAGTGGCTAAATCCAAATGCACTAGATGTTATTTAGATAGACTTAGAGCAAACTTTATGTAATAATATTAGGGTTTCAGATCTACCATTTATTAGTATCAATATAAAAAAACATGTCTGCTTTAAAAGTATCAGTATTAGCTTATCTCTGACAGCATGGTGGGAGTATCTGAAAATGAAAAAGTCTTCACTACTCCCATGCAGACAAACACCCATCTGGAACAATCCTGACATACAGAAAGAAAATAATATGTTAAAATTTTCAGGTTGGAGAGTTAAGGGAATTGAACGTCTGGAACACATATTTGATGATGTAGACCAGGGGTGTCAAACTCATTTTGATCTGGGGGCCGCATACCCCTCCCTGGGCTGCCACCTTACCGTGGTGGAGGGGTTTGAGTGTCCCAATGATCGAAGGAGCTATGCTGTCAGGGGCTTCATGCCCCTAGTAGGGTCACCCAAGGCAGACAGGTCCTAGGTGAGGGACCAGACAAAGTGCAGCCCAAAGACCCCTTATGATGAGTCAAATCACTGGAAACAATGTTCCCTCGCCCGGACGCGGGTCACCGGGGCCCCACTCTGGAGCCAGGCCCGGAGGAGGGGCACGTTGGCGAGCGCCTGGTGGCCGGGCTTTTACCCATGGAGCTCGGCCGGGCACAGCCCGAAGAGGAGACGTGGGTCCCCCTTCCCATGGGCTCACCACCTGTGGGAGGGGCCAAAGGGGTCGGGTGCATTGTGGAATGGGTGGTGGCCGAGGACGGGGACCCTGGCGGTCTGATCCTCGGCTACAGAAGCTGGCCATTGGGACATGGAATGTCACCTCTCTGGTGGGGAAGGAGCCTGAGCTAGTGTGTGAGGTTGAGAGGTTCCGGCTAGAAATAGTCGGACTCACCTCAACGCATGGCTCTGGCTCTGGAACCAGTTTCCTTGAGAGGGGTTGGACACTCTTCCACTCTGGAGTTGCCCCTGGTGAGAGGCGCCGAGCAGGAGTGGGCATACTGGTTGCCCCCCATCTTGGTGCCTGTACGTTGGGGTTCACCCCGGTGAACGAGAGGGTAGCCTCCCTTCGCCTACGTGTGGGGGGACGGGCTCTGACTGTTGTTTGTGCCTATGCGCCAAACGGCAGCGCAGATTACCCACCCTTTTTGGAGTCCTTGGAGGGGGTATTGGAGGGTGCGCCTCCTGGGGACTCCCTTGTTCTGCTGGGGGACTTCAACGCTCACGTGGGCAATGACAGTGAGACCTGGAGGGGTGTGGTTGGGAGGAACGGCCCCCCTGATCTGAACCCGAGTGGTGTTCTGTTGTTGGACTTCTGTGCTCGTCATGGATTGTCCATAACGAACACCATGTTCAGGCATAAGGGTGTCCATATGTGCTCTTGGCACCAGGACACCCTAGGTCGCAGCTCGATGATCGACTTTGTTGTCGTCTCATCTGATCTGCGGCCGCATGTCTTGGACACTCGGGTGAAGAGAGGGGCGGAGCTGTCAACTGACCACTACCTGGTGATGAGTTGGCTCCGATGGTGGGGGAGGATGCCGGTCAGACCTGGCAGGCCCAAACGTATTGTGAGGGTCTGCTGGGAACGTCTGGCAGAGTCTCCCGTAAGACGGAGCTTTAACTCCCACCTCCGGGAGAGCTTTGAACACGTTCCGAGGGAGGCGGGGGACATTGAGCCCGAGTGGGCCATGTTCCGCGCCTCTATTGTCGAGGCAGCTTATCGGAGTTGTGGCCGCAAGGTTGTTGGTGCCTGTCGTGGTGGCAACCCTCGAACCCGGTGGTGGACACCGGCGGTGAGGGATGCTGTCAAGCTGAAGAAGGAGTCCTATTGGGCCTTTTTGGCCTGTGGGACCCCGGAAGCAGCAGATAGGTACCGGCAGTCCAAGCGGCATGCGGCTCGGGTGGTTGCTGAGGCAAAAACTCGGGCGTGGGAGGAGTTCGGAGAGGCCATGGAGAATGACTTCCGTACGGCTTCGAGGCGATTCTGGTCCACCATCCGGCGTCTCAGGGGGGGAAAGCGGTACGCGACCAACACCATTTATGGTGGGGATGGCGTGCTGTTGACCTCAACTCGGGATGTTGTGAGTCGGTGGGCGGAATACTTCGAAGACCTCCTCAATCCTACTGGCACGTCTTCCACTGAGGAAGCGGAGCCTGGGGATTTTGGGTCGGGCTCTCCAATCTCTGGTGCTGAGGTCGCCAAGGTGGTTAAAAAGCTCCGTGGTGGCAGGGCTCCGGGGGTGGATGAGATTCGTCCTGAGTTCCTTAGGGCTCTGGATGTTGTGGGGTTGTGTTGGCTTACGCGACTCTGCAATATCGCGTGGACATCGGGGGCAGTTCCCTTGGATTGGCAGACTGGGGTGGTGGTTCCCCTATTCAAAAAGGGGGACCGTAGGGTGTGTTCCAACTATAGGGGGATCACACTCTTAAGCCTCCCTGGTAAGGTCTATTCAGGGGTTCTGGAGAGGAGGGTCCGTCGGATAGTCGAACCTCGGATTCAGGAGGAGCAGTGTGGTTTTCGTCCTGGTCGTGGAACACTAGACCAGCTCTACACCCTCAGCAGGGTCCTGGAGGGTGCGTGGGAGTTTGCCCAACCAGTTTACATGTGCTTTGTGGACTTGGAGAAGGCATTCGACCGCGTCCCTCGGGGGGTTCTGTGGGGGGTACTCCGGGAGTATGGGGTACCAGGCCCTTTGATATGGGCTGTTAGGTCCCTGTACGACCGGTGTCAGAGCATGGTCCGCATCGCTGGCAGTAAGTCAGGCTCGTTTCCGGTGAGAGTTGGACTCCGCCAAGGTTGCCCTTTGTCACCGATTCTGTTCATAACTTTTATGGACAGAATTTCTAGGCGCAGCCAAGGTGTTGAGAGGATCCGTTTTGGTGGCCTTAGAATCGCTTCTCTGTTTTTTGCAGATGATGTGGTCCTATTGGCTTCATCAGATCGTGATCTACAGCTTTCGCTGGAGCGGTTTGCAGCTGAATGTGATGCGGCCGGGATGAGGATCAGTTCCTCCAAATCCGAGGCCATGGTCTTGAGCCGGAAAAGGGTAGCATGCCTTCTCCGGGTCGGGGAGGAGGTCCTGCCCCAAGTGGAGGAGTTTAAGTATCTCGGGGTCTTGTTCACGAATGAGGGAAAACTGGAGCGTGAGATCGATAGGCGGATAGGTGCAGCGTCCGCAGTGAAGCGGGTGCTGTCTGTCGTGGTGAAGAGAGAGCTGAGTCAAAAGGCAAAGCTCTCAATTTACCGATCGATCTACGTTCCCACCCTCATCTATGGTCATGAGCTCTGGGTTATGACCGAAAGAACGAGATCTCGGATACAAGCGGCTGAAATGAGTTTTCTCCGCAGGGTGTCTGGACTCTCCCTTAGAGATAGGGTGAGAAGCTCAGTCATCTGGGAGGGACTCTGAGTAGAGCCGCTGCTTCTCCACATCGAGAGGAGCCAGTTGAGGTGGCTCGGGCATCTGGTTAGTGTTAGGATCCAGCGTGGTGTGGGAGGAGGTGAGTCCATTAGTGCAGACGGACACTCAGAGACACGAGTAAAAAGTCAAAAAATACTTTAATAACAAAAAACTCAGAGCTCAACTGTGGCTGTAATACAAAAAGTCCAACATGACGAAGTACTCACAAAAACCAAGGAGATGACACGACACACCAGGCAGGAAGACGAGATGACCCGACAAAGACATGCACACAAATGCAAACTTATATACACAGACTAATTACCTAAATCATACACACCTGAGACAACACACCTGAGACAGACAACATGCAAGACAAGACCACCAGAGGGAGCCACATACTTACAGTACCTCCTCCTCAAAGACGCCCCCAGGCGTCCACAAGGAATGCCCCCAACAACCAGGGCGGGCACGAAGGAAAACACAAGGACAGGGGAACAGGACAAGGGACAAAAAGCAAAACACAAAGCCAAACTTGCAAAAACCCAAACCAGAACCAAACACAGACTAAACCCAGGAAACGAACAAGCGCCAAAACGTCAAACGTAGAAACGTCGAACGGAGTGACGT
>JBBPBX010067453.1:6752-19399 GCA_038048925.1 Garcialebias charrua | reverse complement strand
CTCACGACAACTGCAAATGTTAATGAAATGTCAAAAAAGCTTGTTTCAAATAAGAAATGACTCAAAACAAGATATTTTCAAGACTTTTTGCCTTATCAAGATTTTCAAGATGCATTGTCTCAAAACAAGTTGTTATGTCTTACTTAGAAATATGTTTTTGACTTATATTAAGTGTGATAAGAGGTTTTGACTTGAAATTAGAAAATTTGACTTGGTAAGATTTTACGTTTTTGCAGTGTACCCTCATTGCAAAGAAAGGAAAAGACCCAACTCATTGTTCCTCTTATCGACCAATCTCCCTTTTAAATACAGACGCCACAATTTTAGCCAAAGTTCTTGCTCAAAGGTTGGAAAAGATCCTTCCTTTGATCATATCAAAAGACCAGACTGGATTCATTAAAGGCAGGCACTCCTTTTTTAATGTCAGACGCCTTTTTGACATTATTTATTCTCCTTCGGATACTGTTCCTGAGTGTGTTATTTCCCTTGATGCAGAGAAAGCATTTGATCGGGTTGAATGGGACTACTTGTTTAATGTTCTTGACAAATTTGGTTTTGGCCCCAATTTCATTACATGGGTGCAATTAATTTACTCACATCCCACCGCAACCATTCGTACCAACTCTCAGATATCAAAACCCTTCAGTCTACATCGAGGAACTCGCCAGGGATGCCCACTGAGCCCTATGCTCTTTGACCTGGCAATTGAACCTCTTGCCACTGCCTTGCGGTCCTGTGACACAATTTCAGGAATCTGGAGAGGCGATATGGAGCACAAGGTCTCCCTTTATGCTGATGACCTTTTACTTTTCATTTCTCATCCGACTGACACGTTGCCCTCCGTTTTATCATTACTTGAGGAATTTGGAATAAACTCTGGTTACAAATTAAACCTGAGTAAAAGTGTAATTTTCCTTGTCAATACCCTGGCGCAGACTCTTGACTTTGGCTGAAGCCTCTCTCTCTCCCATATGTTTTGGTTTTGCCCATCTCTGAACAAATATTGGCGGGAAATCTTTCAGACTTTATCACATGTACTAGATACACGCCTGAACCCTGACCCACTGATTGCTCTGTTTGGTCTTGTAGAGGGCATGACACACCTAAATAAAAACCAACAACATGTAATATCGTTCACCTCTCTCCTGGCCAGACGAGCTATTTTGCTTAGGTGGAAAGAACCGTTTCCACCCACTCACGCTCAGTGGTTGGCTGACATCATGTCCTGTTTAAAGCTGGAGAAAATCAGATTCACACTCCAACAGAAAGAGGGTAAATTTGAGAATGTCTGGGGACCTTTCCTGAATCTGTTCCAGTCTCTTTGACAACACAACTCATTCAGGTTAATGCAGTCTCTTGGCTATTTTACCTTTTATTTATTTTTTTCCTTTTCTTTTGGCAGTGATTGGGTAGGGATTATTTTCTACATGTTGTAACTTAGATTGATTGTTGTGTTTTTTTTGTTGTTGTTGTTGTTTTTGTTTGTTGTTGTTGTTGTCTGAAGAAAAAAAATGAAAAATTCAATAAAAAAGATCTTGAATTTGAGAATATTTTGTTTATCTATAAATTGATCTAGTCTGTTTACAAATAGTTTTTCAATAATTTTTGAAAACTGTGGTAACAAGGATATAGGTCTATAATTGTTGAATACACATTTATCACCATTTTTAAAAAGAGGAACGACCTTAGCTACTTTCATATTATCTGGAAATATTCCTGTTGAAAATGATAAGTTACATATGTATGTGAACGGCTCAATAACATGGCTCATTATGTCCTTCACAAACATCATATCCATGTCCACCCAGTCTTTTGATCTCTTGTCTGTAAGATGTTTTACTACATTCATTATTTCCTCTTTGTTAGTTCCATTTAGAAAAATACTATTTGCACAACCTGTAATTGAGTGGATCACATTTTTATCTACTTTTGGTATCTTAGCTGCAAGGCTTGATCCAACATTCACAAAATATTGATTAAATCCATTTACAATTTCATTTTCATCATGAATTTCATCGTTGTCTTTTACAAAATATTTTGAAATACCAGTTTTTGCTTTATGATTCTTCAGGACACTATTCATTACTCGCCATGTTGCTTTCATATCACCATTACTTTTATCTAATAATTTACTATAATATTCTTTCTTATGTTTCCTTATAATCCCTACTAATTTATTTTTATACTTTTTATATTTTTCTTCAGCGCTCTGACTTCGCAATTTCAAGAAACATGAATACAAATAATTCTTTTTTTACAAGCATTTCTCAACCCTTTTGTCATCCATGGTTGATCAATCGTATTTCTCTTTGTGTAATTTGTTTGCACACAATTCTTTTCATACAGAGCTTCCAAGATATTCATAAACTCATCATATGCTCTGTTCGCATCATCAACATACACTTCATTCCAGTCTTGTTTATCTAGATCCTCTTTTAATTTTTCCAAAACTTTTTTGACGTGTTTATGATCTTTTTCTTCGTTGTAACTGCTTTTGTGATGCTTTGATCATTTTTATAGATTGTGAAAACTGGTAAATGATCACTTAAGTCGGTCGTTAAGATACCACCTATCACGTCCCCATTTGTTATATTTGTGAAAATATTATCAATTATTGTGGCACTATGAGTTGTAATTCTTGTTGGCTTTGATATCAATGGATACATATTTAAACTGTACATTGAGTTTATAAATGTGCTTATGTTATTTGAATCTGTTTTATTTCCCATATCAATGTTAAAGTCTCCACACAAAAAAAACATTTTTATTAAAACTCTTCTCCATTAGCTCCAAGATTTTATCCGTGAATATTTCTATATTTGCTCCTGGTGATCTATATACACAACTTATTATTATGTTTTTATCGTTTTTGTTTATTATTTCTATTGTTATCATTTCCATAATATTATCAACTATTATTGACATTTCACTATTTAATTTACATTTTATTTCATTATTGACAAATAGAGCGACTCCACCACCTCTTTTATTATTTCTGTTCATATGATATAATTCATACCCCTCGATGTGAATATTACTTGTGTTATCATCATTGAGCCATGTCTCTGACAGCGCTATTATTGTAAAAGTTCTATTTAACTGTTTTAAGTAATCTGTTATTTTGGATATGTTTGCATTTATACTTCTGCTATTAAAGTGAATAATAGAGAGAACTCCATTTGATATATTGATGTCATTAAACTGCTCTTCATTATAATATTCGCTATCTTTTATTACAGGAAAAAAATTTGCATCAATCACATTTTCAACATTATATATTTTAGGTTCTGAGTCTTCGTATGTTGTCATGTTCTAATGTATTTGTTCATTTCACTGTATATTTTATCCATTTTGAGTGTGAGTTGCTTCATTGATTTGTAATTTTTCATCTCCCGTGTTCATCCAGATCCGTCAGCTCTTTTATCATTTTAGGCTGAGACCCTTCCTTCATTCAACCTTGCTCTCGACTGAGGCAGTCGCAACCCTTCCCTCTCCTGTCCTTCCCCCCCCTGCTGCTGGCAGCTCCTCAGCTAAGCACCTCGAACGCAAATTAAGATGGATTGGAGGTTTGGGCATTCGATTCTACAAACAAGATCTCTACAGAAGGAACGGCACAAGGGGAGCCTTCCCACCCTCACAGAGTGACGGAGGATACGCCATGGATTCCGCCATGGATTCCGTGGATTCCTGGGAGTGCTCTGTGGAGGTGAAGAATCTTGGATTATATTGGATTATGATGGCAGCGCTTTGCTTTTTTTGGCGTTTGTGGAGCACTGGTCTATCGCAAAATGAGGGAGACTTCAGCAGGACTTAACTGCCTGGAGCACCCGACGTCTGGTCTGCGCCGTGACCTCGAGAAATCAGCTGTTTGTGAGCTTATCCAGAGGGTGAAACAGCTCACCCACGGATTTGGACTCTGGACGCTGTGGTCAACATCAGAAATCAGCTGTTTGCGAGCTTATCCAGAGGGTGAACAGATCACCCTCGGATTGGGACTCTGGTCAGCTGTGGTCAACATCTGAGGTCAGAGCTTGGATCAGTGGAAAAAGTCCCGAATTGGATTGGAACAGAATCGCCCTTACAGACTGAAGGCCACAGAAATTACAATGTGTGCCTGATGTGAAAATATTTGTTAATTCTTATCTGACTCCCTTGGAAACAGCCTTGGGAAAGGCTGGATATCTAATTTCTCCTGAGATGTGCTTACTGTGGAAAAAATAGCTGCTGTTTGTCTTGTCTGCTACCCCCCCGGAGAACTTTTCTATGAGCGTTATCGGAGGCATCCGGAATGTATCATGGACAGATCCTCCCTGCCTCAGTCTCTCTCTCAACATGCAACATGTAACTGTCCTTATGTGCTTATGGTATGGTTTTTACTGTGTCATGCGGTGTCTTGCAGACAAAATGTGATACATTTTTTTTAATACTAATGCTGTAACCCCCATGGTTCCTTACCTTTTTTTCACACCTTTGACCTTCATCCCGAGACGGATGAGAGAGGCCGCGCTGAAGAACATGTCATGTGTTTTGAATAAGCAGCAGCTTTACATTCTCTACCCCTCTTCTGGATGACTGTGTATACATAATCACGTTGTACCTGGTGCAATGTTAATAAAAGCTCTTGTATCTTGTATCTTGTATCTTGTTTTGATAAAGATGTATCCATTTCTTGTCCATGTTGATGCTATTTTGTTTTTGTTTTTTAACCACCTTGCTTCCTTTGCAATTTTTTCCATTTTTTTTGGTTAGATGTTCATTTATGTAAACGTTTGATCCCTTCAGGTTTCTTTTATTCTGTATAACATAGTTTTTTGTATTCCTGCTAATAAACTTGACGACTACTGATGGTTTGAATCTTGATGAGTTACTGGGCAGTGTGTGACAGAACGAAATGTCCCCATAGTCTATATCAATGTTCCTTTCCTGTAAGAAAGTAACTACATGTTCCTTCAGAGTCTCTTGTTCTTCCTGAGATTCATACTCATTTGGGTCACTGTTATTGGGAGCTCTTTTATGTGTCCGACACTTACTAACATCAAGTCCTGAGATCACCAAGTTGTCTTGCTTTGTGTATTGTTCTAAATCCTCTATTTTTCGTTCTAGTTCAGCAATTTTATTGTCTTTGCTAATTATCAGTTCTTTCAGTTCTCTTATTTCTTTAACCAGACCGGCCTGGGAATCCATTTTTTTGGTTAAATTTTCTATTTGTCCACTCATAAAGTTGAGTGATTCTTTAAAGTCTTGCATTTCTACTGAGTTGTTTCCCTCCGGGTCTGGTGACTTTTGTCCTCTATTTCTCATATTTACAGAGTCTGGTGACTTTTGTCCTTTACTTCTCGTCATACTTACAGAGTTTGTAATCTAATGGTAGCAGGTCTCTGGTTTGTTTGCTGAACCACGTGGTCCTTCCACGAGGCTCACAGGCCTAATGATGGTGCACCCAGATCAGCAGTTATTAGAACAGAACTCACGGTTTCAGCAGCCTGCAGCAATCAGCTCTATTATCCGAAGAGGTTTTGCTCACTAGATCCGATGTAGCCCAGTTAGCACAGCACGTAGCTCCAGTAGCTCCAGGCGCAGCTCCGATACCAGCCCAGCCCCAGGCGGCGGTCCACTTGCTCGCCCACGGCGCTCGGCCCAGCTCGAAGCCCCACCGGCTCTCTCACAGCGCTCGGCCCAGCTTGAAGCTGTAGGCGGCGTTCACGGCTCTTGGCCCACTCGCAGCGCTCGGTCCAGCTCGAACCTCCAGGTGGCGTTCACGGCTCTTGGCCCACTCGCGGCGCTCGGTCCAGCTCGAAGCTCCAGGTGGCGTTCACGGCTCTTGGCCCACTCGCGGTGCTCGGTCCAGCTCGAAGCTCCAGGCGGCGTTAACGGCTCTCGACCCACATGTACCACCGCGCTACCACTGTAGCGTGCTTTGTTGTGTTCTTTCGCTGCAACAAAGCACCTCCAGCGTGCCAGCCCTTAGCTACGCTAGGCTAACTCTCGGCAAAAACTCACGGACATGTTGGCTTGTAGGTTCATAATTCTGAATCGCATGTTCCAGTCCAATCTCCGCAGCTTTTTCAGCGCTCCTCTCTGCACATCCAGCGCAAAGAACTGCAAGTACAAGCTCTCCAAATACTCCTTTGGAGGTAGTACTGGCAGGAGCCCGACTAAAAATATCCACTCTGCTCAGCCGCCATCTTGGATGATTTATATGATGATTTATAATGTTATAAACAGAAGCTAACCGAAGCTAACCGCTAATAAAATATCGTTTTTTTTAATCTCAAACATCTCATAAAGCTACTCACTTGTAAGTGTCCATACAGTAATTACATTCTGTAAGTTTCAGAAAAATCCGCTGAGTGGTTCTTGACTTATCTTGCAAACAAACAGCTAACAAACACAGAGCTAAGAGTAGTTACCTCCAGAGAAAGAGGCCGGACAGCGACAGAGTCAGTCCGAGCAAAGGAGGCTTTTTTCATATACATGAGCTGGAAATGGTCGGTGGACTCTCTGGAAGTGTCCCTCTAGTGGAAAAAAGTGGTACTGCACCATTTTCTGCCAAAATGAAAAACGGTCACATCTGAGCCAAAAATTGGTCTAAAAATATGGGGGAAAATCCATAAATATGTCTCACCTGACTATAGTCCGCAGGCCATGAAAAAATGATTAAAAATGCGACCTATAGTCCGAAAAATATGGTATAAAATTTGATATCGGTGAATATTTCCATGCTTACATCAGTTGTGATAAACCAAGTTGTTTTATTTTCCACTCCTTTCTATTCTGTCATAACAAAGCTCACAAGGCTTGTGTGCATTTTAGCAACTGTGCTTCTGTTTCTACTGCGATTGTCATTACAAATGAGACCTATGTTGGCAGTGAGAGTCCGTTGGATTGTCTTAAAGTTCAATTGACATGCATGCATATAGCTCAAGATTTGTTGCATTGCAATCATGTTTTTTTATATTGATACTGCACACATTAATATTGCAGTGACAGCAAATTTTGATGTATTGTGCAACCCTGATACATAAAAATACAAAAAAGTTTATTATGTGTACACACACAAATACACAGTCATGATTTGACATGCATAACCACATCAGTCTAAAATTGTTTTGTATCATGAAATGCACCCCAGAGAGCTGCTGTGAGGGAAAATTACAACAAAGTAGATGTGCTTGCATGCTTGTATTGGTCTGTGTGTGTGTACTGTACTCCAATTTTACATCCTCTAAATGAGCTCCATGCAATATTAAAGGATACAAAATTAGTCTGTGAGTGAAAATGTGCTTGGAGCACCATTGATGACTGACCTACCAAGGGCACCATGGGAAATAAAAAGAAGGGGCATGCAATTGAAACACAAACCAGAGGGGTATCCATCACTTACCCCACAACATGTTAATACTCGTAGACCTAGGGGCCATCCATCGGGTATACTGACTCAACCAGAGGACATAGTAAACATATCAAACAAGTTACATGGTGATTCTACAGTTTCATCAAACCTTCAGTGTCTATAAATAGTCATTGAGTGCACAAAGATTTGTAACTATGATAATCACTGGCAACTCACATTAGGTACAAACAATAAAAAGAGTCACATGATTTAAGAGTTTAATATCATCAAACCATGTGGGGTTTGACAATGTATTTGTTCTGGTTAGTTTTGAAACGGGAACCTTGGAATAATTTAAAATAAAATTTGGTCCTTGCTTTTGTTGTCACTGCTGTTGGTGCAAGACTCACAAGAAACTGTAATGGGATGACCAAAACTGAAAGTTATGCACCATAACTCATGCTCCCTGTAGGAAGGGAATGAGGTGCAATATAATTGCTATGGGAAATTGCACCCCCGCGCGATTACCTGAAGTAATACACTCACGCCTTTACGGCAGGGGCGTCAGCGTCACGCCAGAGTCCCCTCCCTCTGGGTATTTAAGACGCGGACGCCCATCCTACTTCCACTAAAATGCACTTCACCGAGCTTTCAGCATTGAAAGGGCCAGGTATGTTGCACCTCGTTCCCTTCCTTCAGGGAACATGAGTTATGGTGCATAACTTTCAGTTCCCTTATCAGTCATGTCACTCGGTGCAACATAATTGCTATGGGAACGTAATTCAATCACGCCCTTGAAATGCTCAGTAAAATGCATGTGAGAACATCTGCCTTAATATGGCAGGCATTTCCCAGCCGCTCTCTACAAGGTATGTAGAGAGCACAGCCTGAGAAGAAAAATGCCACATGTAGAAACATCAGCCTGATGTTACCACTGGAAACGTAGATGAAACACCAGCTAGAGACAGCATAAGCCTGCTCCGCTAGTGTGACTACTTATCATCTCCTTTTTCCCTGGAAATCTTGAGAAGCAGGAGGAAAAGAGCAAGGGACCCATTATGCCACTGGCAATTAGATGGCAATGTGGAGGTAGAGAACCCAGTTCAAGCACAGGGTAACCTTCCAGGTCCCCAGGGAAAAAAATTCATATACATAAGGGGCACGCCCGAGTCCCTCATCTGCTTCTTGAACAGATAACTTACTAGGACTGGCAAAGAGGCCCATCCTGATGTTGGAGAACTGTCAGAGGAGAGGGGAACCCTTCCACTGAACATCTCCCAAGTAAACATAAACACAAACTGTCTCCCTTGTGTATGCTGTTGTTGTTGTTGGAAAAAAAGACAATCAAGCCTTAGGCCCTCAGCCAGTTCCCTTCAGTGGCCAGGCTGAAAGCTGCCACAGCTCCGGACGTGGGTGTAGAAGCTGCCCACGTGCCTGAGTCAGCAGGTCTCTGTAAGAAGGCAACTGCCATGGTATCCCTGACAACATTGAGATCAGTTCCGGGAACCACGGTTTCTGTGGCCACATTGTGAGCTGGCTCTGCATGGGAACAAGTCCACCAAGGCTCTCCCGAACTGTGACCAGACCTGATCCACGACTCGTGGGTTCAGTCATCATTCTGATTCCAAAAGAGGCCCTCTTGAGAGGGCATCCGCTACGTAATTCAGTTCACCCGGAACATGAGTCGCCCTGAGCGACAATAATCTTGGAGCGTAGCATGCAAGCATCCTCTGTGTCAGGTTGAGGAGGGCTTGGGATCTCGTCCCCCCTTCCCAGTTAATGAAGGACACCGTGGTTTTGTTATCTGATTTCACTAGGACGTGCTGTCCTGCAATCAGACATTTACCAAATAAGTATTTTACTGACAGGAATACGGCCAACAATTCCAGAAAGTTGATGTACAATCTTGCTTCCTGCTCATTCCAGAGGCCTCAGACATTCTGATTTCTGCAGACTGCCTCCCATCCTGTTTTCAAGGCGTCCGTCGTGATGACCACACGGGATAACACCCTACCTGACGGGACCTCTTCCGTGAACACAGATAGGTCCCTCCAAGGTTCCAGGGCCCTCAGGCACTCTGAATTGATTCTAAACTTTCCTGCTCGCCCAGACGGGGCAGGTCATGTTTGTTGGTTTAGCCATATTTGTAGGGCCCGCATCTTCAGCAATGCATGTGGCACATAGGGTATGGTTGCGACCAAGAGGCCTAAAAGGCGTTGACACGTTTTCAGGGGAACCCGCTGATTCAGTTTAAACTTTGCCAGGCAACGGCGAATCGAGGAAACACGTTCCTCTGAGAGCCATGCTCTGATGGTGTCGACCTGCACTCCCAGAAATACGGTAATCCGTGATGGGGTCAGGTCACTCTTTTGTAGGTTTATGACAAAACCGAGAGACTCCAGGTGAGAGATCACCCTGCAGGAGTGTGACTGGGCCTGTATTCTGCTTCCGACCAGAACCAGGAGGTCATCCAGGTAGTTCATAATCCTGACTCCTTGATTCCTAAGAGGGGTCAGGGCTGCGTCCAGACATTTAGTAAATGTACGAGGAGCAGTCTTCAAACCGAAGGGTAAGGCTTTGCATTCATAAGCCTTCCTTTCGAAGGCAAACCGGAGGAATTTTCTGTGCCTCCTCCACATGCCCACATAGAAATAGGCGTCTTTCAAATCCACTGTACATGCGTAGTCTCCAGGCCTCCGGGATTGGGGGATCTACCGTAGTGTGAACATCTTGAACTTGAAAATTCTTATTTTTTTGATCAGAGCTACATTATGGACTCGTGGAGAGAATGGAAGTTAATGTGTCTGACCGTTATTTCTGTCGAAGACATGGAAGATTTGTGGATTATTGGAATATTGGTGGCAGCTGCTCTGCTTTTTGGCTTAGGCAGAGGTTTCTACTACTGGAAGCTGAGGGAGACTGCTATGGCGATCAACGCGCTGGCAAAACTTCCTGCTCAACAAGATTCTTTGATCCAAGCTATGACCTCAACGACCCAGCTGTTGTTCTAGCTGAATCGCACGATAGGAGCAGTGGTGGACAGACACAAACCTGCAGTGCATTTTGGGACTCGTTTACAGCCGACCCGGTTTCATCAGGGGACAGATGGGGATTTTTAGCTCCGAACTTCACATGATTCGGCGATTTGGACCTGGACAGCACCTGGACTTCAAGGTTGTAGTCAAAGTACACTGTAGCCTGCCCTGGAAAATAAATAAAGCAACTAATCTAATCGGGACTCAAAGCAACCTTGAAAAGAGGCTGACTGCAAAACTTCTCCTGGAGTCGAAAGCTGTTGAAAAACAGTTGCTGCCCCCCCCCAGAGGTCTCTGTGTGCATTCAGATGGAGCTGAGCTGAGGCCATCTGCAGACTGTGCTTATCTGAAATGATTACTCATGGTCTATCTCCTTGCTTGCCATCAAATGCAACATGTCTTTGTCTTTATCCGTGCTGAACTGGTAGACTTTATTGACTTCATCATATAATGCCCTAAGACAAAATGTGATAGATTCTTTTTTGAATACCAATGATTATCCGACTGTATGTTCCTTTTTTCCATATCTGATTGTTGGCGGCGCGATTTAATTATTGCTCCGGCTTCCGTGCGTACGTCCCTCTTAGTATGGTGCGTGCGCCAATTGCAACACTTTGTACCTTGGTGCAAATATGCCAATAAAGATATGTTCTATTCTATTCTAGAGTCCTGAGATCTAGGACCGGCTAGAGTCCTGAGATCTAGGACCGGCCTCAGGGATTGATCTCTTTTGGGCACCAGGAAGAGCTTGCTGCAATGAACGGAGCATAGTTTGTGTTTTGGAACAATACTTATTATTCCTCTCTGTAGTATTGTTGACACGTCCTCCCTCAGCACGTGCGCACGTGCTGGGTTAATGTCCGATCACAGCACCCCCACGAAGGGGGGGGGTCCTTTGATGAACTGCAGCTTGAGCCCACGACGCACCGTCGTCATGACCCATTCGTTTGGCAGACACGCCCTCCAGGCCTGCGCGTGCGCCATGAGCCTGGAAGAGATGTCTAGCTGCTGCTTGTCATGTTTGATTGCGGGAGGGGTGGCCTTCGACCCCTCTCGCGTACTTTGTAGCAGGCTGGTCTGCCCAAAAGGAGACATCGCGAGATCTGACTATCTCAGGCAGAACTCTTGTGTCCTACTTCGGTTCATGGTCTGACCTAGTAGTTTGTGTTTCACAAGAGTGGGACTCGAGTCAAGAACTAGGGTAGTCTGTGCTTTGGTACTTTCATTCTTGTATATGTATGAAACAGTTTTTTTTAACACATACAGTAGATGAGTTATGTTTAGTGCGCACACACATACCACCAGCTCCTTGTAGCATTTTACAAGTGAAGTCTGGGCTCAGGATGCATTCTGTAGTCTGAGAGTTTATTGTCGTCTGTGGATGGCAATTTCTCTTTATTACACAAGGGTCTGAGTGTTCTTGTGTGTTTAAACGTTCCAAACCAGCTAGTCTGTGCTCCTCTAACATAGGTACTGGTGGTAAAAGTTTAGCATTTTTTCTCCCTCTGTGAGTGAGAGCGCCTGTAATGGTGCAGGGGCATCTCAGACTTTTTTCCTTTTTGTTGGTGGCCCCTTGCAGCTCCTGCAGCTTTTCTGCCTGGTGGACCTGTAGCACTTTGAGATTTTTATTAATGAAAAGTGCGGTATAAATTGAATTCATTATTATTATTATTATTATTATTACCGAGGCCACTCATCCTTGTCCACCCCACCAGTCCCTTGGGCAATGACATGGTTAACGTCAGAGAGTCATCCATAGCCTCATGGGTGGATAAGCTCTCAGTGTCACAATGTTCTTGTCGTGGGCATAGGAAAACTACTAGGTAGCGCAGCTGAACAGGTAGCTGAAATTCCTCCTCCTGGACTGTGCTGAACAGAGAGTCTCCTTGTTAGCCAGGGCTAAATATGGAGGCACTCGTGAGCCCGCTAGCAGTGCTAAGACGGGCCTTCAAGCACAGTAGCATCGGTAAAAAACACTTAGTTATGCGATGAATTCTACCGTCGAGTCGGCCGCACAGGATAGCGAGACAGGTAAAATATGAGAAGGTTAGCTAGTAAGCTAGAGCAAGCATTTTCACATACCTCACGATGGAGTCCTTCATTGCCCTCTCGTAGCCGCGCTAATCGTGTTAGCAACGCTGATCGTCTGACCGGTGTTGTCATGGGTGCTCCTGGTTGGCCATGCTAACCGTGGGAGCTAGCCAGATAGCAGTGGGGTTACTCGATTTCCACTCTCTTTTCTCCGGGGTCATCGCGAGAAAAACTTTGAGTGTCTTTGC